>WNYA01001870.1:0-27150 GCA_019512145.1 Engystomops pustulosus | reverse complement strand
ACTTATCGTCATGGTACACTATTAATCCCACTATCTTTTGATGATACATCCTGATGAAACTATGCAGACATGGGCACATATTTTTGTGTGCTTCTATTTATGTTACACTTGGAAATACCCCATGGTCAGTCTTTGCTAAAAAAACACTTAGGTTGTTCCTATCGTTTAGGCCCAGTCTCCCCATGGCATCAATCGTATAATGTGCTTCGCCTCTCGACGTAACAGTTCCCTCTTCCCTATTTCCTCCCTTTGGGTTCTATCAACCTTCTCAAGACCAGCAAATTGAAAGTACCTCCGGATTTCCTCCATGTTGCTCCCTTATGTGCTCATGACCCTAGGGCAGCCATTGCCTATCTCTATAGATCTACAGTGGCTCCCTGAATCTTACAAACAAATCGAATCGTTTGCATAATAAAAACGTCTGCATGGACACCGAGTACACCAAGGACGCTATACACTACATGTGATAGTCTGCACATGATGAACGATTGACTTTCCACGTGATCCCCCCAGGTGATGCATTTTGCCTGGCTATTGAATTTACAAAAGTTGCAAGTTCCACACCTGAAATTCCATTGGGGATGCTACGTTCTAACCACATTCTTTTGAGAGGGAAAAACTGACTATTAACTAAGTGGTTTGATTACTGAGTTGCTTACTTCCCAATGTATCCGTTTTTGTGGATAAAAAATTGAAAATTGAAAAAAAGAAAAAAGAGATACAATGTCGTAACTGTATTATTTTGTGTGCCAGCATCTGGTATATATTTCTCCTGGACTGCCAACCTACTACCGAGATTGCGCTGCGTTTATTTTACTAGCACTTCTGCTGCAGGATTTCTACTGCAGGATTCTGCGATTTAGGCGATTTGCCCTATTGTAAAAATATGTGAGGACAATTAAAACGAAGGCATATTATCACTTTTATCCGCTTATAGATTGTGCCTCAATTGCTCTAGACTTATTTCAATCATTGTAGAAATTACTCTTAGAGAAATAATAGCATAATTACCGTGATCTGCGTTACGCTGGCATCCCCTGATCACTGTTCTTTTAAGGTGTATTTGTTGTTGTGTTGCCATAGCAATGGCATGTCACTGGGGGTGTGCACACTCTAATGGCTCCGGAAGTGCTTTGTACCGTGTGATACACGGCCGGTACGTCACCGGAAGTCATGATGTGAAAAAGGGCAGCCTCAGAGACATGCCTTTGTAGGCTTGAGAAAGCGCCCACAGAGCGAAAACGGCCGTCGCTTGCCGCGTCTGCAACCTGCCATGTCATCAACTGTCCAATAAAACTTCACACGTATATGGTGAGTGCGCTTCATATTTCTTTGATAAAGTAGACCTCACATAACATTGCAATTTATTTAATATTACTATTATTAAGTAGATTTCTAGTAGATTCAATGTATAGACTTTATTTCTTATTCATAATGTCAGCATCAGGGGTAGTGGACACATGAGCCACCGCGAGCGATGACATAAGCCTTGGTTGCAAGGTGAGGTGCAGAATCATAAGGCAGAGACAGAGTTGTGGACAGGCAGGAGGTCTGGACAGGCAGCGGATCATAGCCAGGATGTAGCGGAAGGTCAGGACAGGTGGCAAAGGATCAAGGTCAGGAACATTGCAGGGAGGTCATAATGGAAATGGGATCAGCTTTCTCGAGGCATATAGCACAAATCTCGGGCGGGGTTTGCTGGAAGAGGCCGGCCATTTATACATCAAGGGACAACCATCGCCAATCAGCGACGTGCTGGTCCTTTAAGGTCGCAGGGAACCCGCACACGTGTGCCCTAGAGGTGGGAACATGACGCTGAACCATGGAGACATCGCTGGAGCGCGGTCTCAGGGAAATCAGCCTGCCACAGCATGTTGGGGATATGAAGGTGCATGGGCGAACTGCAACCCGGGACATGGGACAGGATCACCTTGACATACAAGGTTGGAAAATGGTTTAAAAAGTTACAGCGTTAAAGGCATTAGGGTGCAGTAGTGTTTGACTATTTCATTAGATTTAGATTTTATTTTTTCTACTCCCAAGTATCTAGCGGCAGAATGGTGAATAGTGCCATTCGGAAGTACAAATTGTCCCATAGAAAAATTACCTATTTGAAACAGGTCTGGATTACTTAGGGGGTTATTATAAACATTATGTCGTTTTGAACTAAGGTACTAAGATGTAATCATGACATTAATAATACCATAATATAATAATAATACCAATACCATTATAACTTGAATTTCTTTCATTCCAACTACATTCGAATATACTTTTAAAATGGATCCAATACAAATAAAAATTCTTCTTATCTATTCCCTTCATTGGGAGGAATAAACAAGAAAATACTAAGTATGTTCCATTAAAGGACATCTACCCCAAGGATGAAGGATTGCAAACCAAGCACACTGACATGCAGGTATGTACCCCCCTGGAAGGATCTGCTCTTCCCTACTCTTGTTGTTAAGAACAGACACTTAAAAATGATCCAAATGAGCCGAGGGGTTCCAAACTCCAATTAACACCTATGGAGCCAAGAGCCCTCAGATCGTTTGCACAAATTTTGAAAGCCTTTTCTGTAAAACAAGTGCATAAGAAGCTAAAAAGAGAGCGGGGAAAACACAACCAGTATGTTGGTTTGCTTCGTTTGCAATCCTCATCCATGGGGTTAGATGTCCTTAAGGCCTAGTAGATAAACAGTTTGAGACTAGAGATGAGCGAGCACTAAAATGTCGGGTACTCGTTATTCGAGACGAAACTTTACCCGATGCTCGAGTGCTCGTTCGAGTAACGAGCCCCATTGAAGTCAAAGGAGACTCGAGCATTTTCAAGGGGACCAAGGCTCTGCACGGGAGTTGGCCAAACACCTGGGAACCTCAGAAAAGGATGGAAACACCACGGAAAATGGACAGGAAACAGCAAGGGGCAGCATGCATGGATGCCTCTGAGGCTGCTTTAATCGCACCATATGCCAAAATTATGGGCAACAGCATGGGCATGACAGAGTGACAGAATGAAGCTAGAGCATCTAAAAAAATCCAATAATTGACCCTGACACTATAGGGGACGGCATGCAGAGGCAGCGGCAGCAGCGGAAGGCTAGGAGTGCATGGCGACATACCCTAAATGGACTCAGGCTTCAAACCAATGGGTAGCAGAGAGGAACCAAAGAAGGTGAGCAAGAAGCGCTCAAATAATATTGGTACATGATAAAAGTTTGCAGTATATTTGTGGATTACACAGCGGGTGGCGACAAAGTTAACATGGAAGCCATAAACAATCCAAAATTCTGCTGACACAGCTCGTTTGATAGGGGACGATGTATGGAGGCAGTGAAACTAGTAGTAGATTAAAGGTACTGCAGTTAAAACTATGTTAGTTGTTTCTTGGCATGGAGCTGGCGCTCACGCGCCCAGGCGAGCTTCGCCAATCCAAGCCCCTGTTCTAGGCTACTCCCCAAACAGCAACTTCTAAGAACCTTTAGATAAGATCAAAGTGTAGTAGCGTTCTTATAAGTTGGGATATGGCGGGTGAGGGGAATGTAAACATCTGCGCGCAAGAAGCGCTGAAATAATATCCGTAAATGAAAAAAGTTTTCCAGTATATTTTGTGGCTTACACAGAGAGGTGGCGACAAAGTTAACAGTTTGATGTGAGATGCCTGCAATAGATCTTGGCGGTGTGCCTTTTATACCTAGGCTCAGCAGTTTGAGCACCGCCTGCTGTCGTTAGCAACGGCACTGTGCTGTGCCTAGAGCTACGACGATGGCGCCATGCCCACGGATGGTAATCGGAGGAGAGGAGGAGGTGGAGGAGGGGGGTGGGAGGATTTGAGGTATAGTAGGCCTTTGCGACTGGACGAGGTAGGGGCCCGCAATCCTCTGCGTCGGAGTATATGACAAGCCCAGGGTAGACTCGGTCCCCAGACCTGCACCAAGTTAAGTGTAGTAGACGTTCTTATAAGTTTGGAATATGGCGGTGAGGGGAATGTAAAAGATGCGCAAGAAGGCATGATGCGCATGGAGCTGGCGCTCCGCTGCTAGGCGAGCTTTCGCCAATCCAAGCCCTGTCTCTAGGCTCTCCCAAACAGCACTTCTAAGAACCTTTTGTATAAGAATCAGTGTAGTAGCGTCTTATAAGTTTAGGATATGGCGGTGAGGGAAGAATGTAAACAGATGCGCAAGAAGCGCATGATGCGCATGGAGCTGGCGCTCCGCTGCTAGGCGAGCTGTCGCCAATCCAAAGCCCCTGTCTCTAGGCTACTCCCCAAACAGCACTTCTAGAACCTTTTGTTATAAGATCAAGGGTAGTAGTAGCTTTATAATTTAGGATATGGCGGGTGAGGGGAATGTAAACAGAGCGCAAGAAGCGCTGAAATAATATCCGTAAATGGTAAAAGTTTGCCAGTGTATTTTGGGGATACACAGCAGAGGGGGTGGCGACAAAGTTAACAACTTTGATGTGGAATCCATGGAAAACAACCCAAATTTCGGCCTGACAAACCTCGTTTGATAAGAGGGACGATGTATGAGGGCAGCTATATGGACGACTTTTGGAGGGGTAGCAATGGAGACAACGTGTGGAGGCTGCTATGGAGACCAATTCAATTTGGATAGTGCCTGTTGTGGCAGTCCAAAAAATTTTTCAAACCAGGAGAGGTAGGTGGCCCTCCAGAAAATGGAATAGATTGAGTGCCTGTATGTGCAGTCCAAAAATTTTTCAAACCAAGGGCAGGTAGGTGGCCCTCCAGAAAAATGGAATAGATAGGTGCCTGTATTGTGGCAGTCCAAAAAGTTTTCAAACCCAGGGAGCAGGTAGGGGCCCTCCAGAAAAATGGAATAGATTGAGGTGCCGTTGTGGCAGTCCAAAAAGTTTTTTAAACC
This sequence comes from Engystomops pustulosus, assembly GCA_019512145.1. Taxonomy (NCBI): domain Eukaryota; kingdom Metazoa; phylum Chordata; class Amphibia; order Anura; family Leptodactylidae; genus Engystomops; species Engystomops pustulosus. The sequence goes on along the minus strand of WNYA01001870.1, from coordinate 22,268 downwards.
AGAGGAGCAGGTAGGTGCCCTCAGAAAAATGGATAGATTGAGTGCCTGTATGTGGCAGTCCAAAAAGTTTTAAAACAGAGGAGCAGGTAGGTGGCCCTCCAGAAAATGGAATAGATGGTGCCTGTATGTGGCAGTCCCAAAAATTGTTTAAAACAGAGGACCGGAAAGGTGGCCCTCCAGAAAAATTGAATAGATTGAGTGCCTGTATGTGGCACTCCCAAAAATTGTTTTAAAACAGAGGACCGTGTCGGTGGCCCTCCAGAAAAATTAAATGCATAAAGTACTATACCTAGAGCCAGTGGGCCCTGTCAAAAACAGCCAGTTCCTCTGCTTTACTGTAGAAAGAGGAGGAGAGGAGGAAATGGAGGAGGAGGAGGAGTGGAATAATTATTCAGGTTGAGCTTACTTCACATGCTGGAGATTTGAAATTAGGAGAAATCCATGCTTATTCATCTTGATAAGCGTTAGCCTGTCAGCGCTGTCAGTCGAAGGCGTGTACGCTTATCGGTGATGATGCCACCAGCTCGCACTGAAACCCCTCTGACAAGTACCAAAAAAAACCCCCAAACCAAATAAACTACCTAGCGGAGGGAGGCAAGAACCTCCAAGGCGATAGAGCGCAGTCGTGCCAATGTCCAGGCTTTGAAACCCAGTAGTTGTAGGAGTGTGATCATTTGGAACGATGGTATGGTCAGCTACGTACTCCCTCACCTCTTTCGTAAAGATCAGCCCTACTCTGCGGAGGACTGGGGACAGGTGACAGTGTCTTGCTGGGGTGACTAAGCTGGCAAAAGCCTTGTAAAGCGTACCCTTGCCAGTGCTGGACAAGCTGCCGCTCGCCTACTCTCCTCGCTACGTCCGCAGAACTACGCACTCTGCCGCTAGCGCTGTCAGAAGGGAAATACGTTTCAGCTTGTGCACCAGGCCTGCTGGTATCTGCATTCTCACACTCCTTTCCTCTCCAGGGTGAGAGTGGCGAAGATTGTTGCTTGTACCGTGGGTCGGAGAGTGAACACCCAGTAATCGTGCTGGAATAATTCTTTGAACGCGAGGAGTCACGGGATAGGCAGCTAGCATGAAATCTGCCATATGCGCAAGTATACAACGGAGTAAGAATTCACTCCCTCACTGGCTGACTGTCCATTTCCTCCTCTCCAACTCCTCCAACTCCTCTTCTTCTGCCATACACGCTAACAGTGTAGGACTCAACAATGGTCCCCTCTTGTGTCTCGCCAACATTCTCCTCCTCTTCCTCCTCATCCTCCTCCACCTCCACCTCCTCCGATATGCGTGAGAAACAACCTAAGGGTGCTTTGGCTATCAACAAGGGAATCTTCTTCCCCATGTCTCTTGTGAGGAGCGCAAAGCTTCCGACTTCATGCTGACCAGAGAGTTTTTCAACAGGAAAGCAGCGGATGTTGAGGCTGATGATGGCGGCATCGCCACTGACCATCTGTGTTGACTCCTCAAAGTTACTCAGCACCTGACAGATATCAGACATCCACGTCCACTCCTCATTGTAGACTGAGAAGACTGAACTGACTACCAGTTCTGGTGGAAGTTGACATCTGGCAGTCTACAATCGTCGGCGATTGCTGGTAAACTCTGGATAACATGGTCAGTGTTGATTCACCTCGTGGGCACGTCGCACAACAGTCGGTGAGCGGGCAGTTGGAGGCGGCGTGCGCTGCCTGAGAGTGGCAGCATCTGTGCGGACTTCTGAAATGCGCACAGATGCGGCGCACCTTCGTGAGCAAACAGACAGATTGGGGTATGTCTTGAGGAAACGCTGAACTTCAGATTTAACACATGGGCCAGGCAGGCACAATGTCAGTCTGCCGAGTTGAAGAGAGCACCAGGTTACGGCCGTTGTCACAAACAACCTCCTGGCTTCAGGTTCAGCGGTGCCAGCCACAGATCAGTCTGCGCCGTGATGCCCTGTAATAGTTCTTGGGCGGGGGTGCTTTTATCGACAGGCTAAGCAGTTTGAAGCACCGCCTTGCTGTCGCTAGCGACGGCACTGCTGCTGTGCCAGAGCTACCGACTGATGGCGCATGCCCACGGATGGTCGTTCGGAGGAGGAAGGTGGAGGAGGGGTGGGAGGAGGAGGCAGGCATAGTAGCGCCCAAACACCTGGACCGAGGTAGGCCCCGCATCCTCGGCGTCGGCAGATATTAGACCAGCACGCAGGGTCACACTCGGTCCCAGCCTCCACCAAGGTTAACCCAATGTGCCGTAAGAGACATTAGTGGCCCTGCCCGGCAGCACTCGTCCACGTGTCCGTGGTCAGGTGGACTTGTCAGAAACCGGCGTTGGTAGGGCACGGATTGTTGTCTGACAGTGCTGGTGCAGGGTGGCGGACATCGGGAAAAGTAGTGGCGGTGGGGACCGAATACCGAGGGGCGGCCGCCGCCATGAGGCTGCGAAAGGCCTCGGTCTCTACTACCTATAAGGCAGCATCTCCCAGGCTTAGCAATCGGAAATGTGCACATTAAGGGTATGGGCGTGGCGGTGGGTGCATATATTTGCGTTTCCGCTCCAGCGTCTGGGGTATGGAGAGCTGAACGTGTGATGTGTGGAGGATCGTGGAGGTGACGATGGGGTTTTTGTGGCAGGGTCCTGGGCAGGGGGCTGATATCAGCTGACACAGGGGAAGGAGCAGTGGTGTGCACGGCCGGAGTGAACGCGCTTGTTGCCACTGGTGGGGGTTTTAGCATTCATATGCCTGCGCTACTGGTGGTAGTTAAGCTAGTAGTGGTGGAACCCCGCTGATCCTGGTTTTGGCAAATTGGCACACCACAGTCCGTCGGTCATCGCGTGTTTCCTTAAAGAACCTCCAGACTTCTGAAAATCTAGCCCTGCCGCAGGAGCCCTCGCCACGGGAGCTTCACTAGTTGACACATTTGGCGCTGATGCACAGCTCTGGCCTTCCTCTCCGTCTGGCCCCACCACGCCTCTTCCAACCTGTTCTGGTCGAGGACTCTCCTCCGTCTCAGAAGCACTGTGTTCACCGGCCTCTCAACCAGCTTGGGTCTGTCACCTCATCATCCTCCGATCCCTCAGTTGCTCCCCTCGGACTTCCTGCCCTGACAACAACTTCCCCACTGTTGACAACCGTGTCTCCTCTATCGTCGGACACCTCTTTACACACTTCTTCACTACGTCAACAAGGTCTCATCACCCACAGACTGCGACTGGTGGAAAACCTGGGCATCAGAAAATTGCTCATCAGCAACCGGACAAGTGGTTTGTGACTGTGGGAGGGTCCAGAAAACAGTTCCTGAGTATGCGGTTCAAATGGCAAATTTGCTGGGGGGGGCAGACTGGGGGGAGGAGGTTGGTGTGCAGGAGCTGGAGGAGTGCCGATTTCGGTGACATGGTGGACTGCGTGGAAGACTGACTGGTGGACAAATTGCTCGAAGCATGTCGGCAACACGACCATCACCTGTTCGCACTGTTCTGCCCTAACAGTGCTCTTACACGAGTCCCAGTAACTTCAGACATGTGAACCTAGGGAGTGTAGCTCTGCGGCGGTCCCCTGCTCCCTCAAAGCAGGTGGTGTCTCAACCGCCCAGGACCACGGCTCTGACACCCTGCCGTAGTTGGACGTCCCGTCCCCGCCTCGTCCTCTTACCCTAGCCTCGGGTTGAACATTTTGAAAATGAGAGTTATAACTGTATTTTTTTTTTTAACTTTTTTTTTTTTTTTTTTTTTTTTAGTTTTAACAACAATGCTATCCTATTGACTATGGCCTTTTCTAGACAAGGATTACAGCACACTACATGCCAGATGAGATGACGCTGAGTTATGAAAAAATAAACGTAAATAAAAAAGGAAATGGCAGACTGTGCCTAGTTGAAAAATACAACCCGGGCCATATAAATTTTCCCACTTCGGTCTTTGCGAGGATATGTGCGTCACTAAAACACAGTGGTCGCAAGTCTGACTCCAAATGCTCCCAATTTGATAGTAGATGCACTGCAGCAAGTACAGCCACCAGCAGACAACCAGAAATCAATATATATAAGCTACGTAGGCGTTTAAGACGTTTGTATTCTCCTATGGCTATTTTCTAGCCAGTATTACAGCCCACTACTATGCCAGATGAGATGCCGCTGAGTTATGAAAAAAATAAACGTAAAATAAAAAGGAAATGGCAGACTGTGCCTAGTTGAAATACAACCCCGGGCCCTAATAAATTTTCCCACTTCGGTCTTGCGTGGATATGTGCGTCACTAAAACACAGTGGTCGCAAGTCTGACTCCAATTGCTCCCAATTGTGATAGTAGATGCAATGCAGCAAGTACAGCCACCAGCAGATCAAACAGAAATCAATATATATAACGCTACTGTAGGCGTAATTAAGACGTTTGTATTCTCCTATGGCTATTTTCTAGCCAAGTATACAGCACACTACTATGCCAGATGAGATGACGCTAGTGAGTATGAAAAATAAACGTTAAAATAAAAAAGGAAATGGCAGACTGTGTAGTTGAAATACACCCCGGGCCCTAATAAATTTTCCCACTCGCGTCTTTCGATGGATATGTGCGTCACTAAAACACAGTGGTCGCAGTCTGACTACAATTGACTCCCAATTTGATAGTAGATGCACTGCAGCAAGTCAGCCCCAGCAGATCAACCAGAAATCAAATATATATAACCTACTGTAGGCCGTAATTAAGACGGTGAATTCTCTATGGCTATTTTCTAGCCAAGTATTACAGCACACTATATGCCAGATGAGATGACGCTGAGTTATGAAAAAAATAAACTAAAAATAAAAGAAATGGCAGACTGTGCCTAATTGCAAAATAAACCCCGGGCCCTAATAAATTCCCACTTCGGTCTTTGCGAGGAGTATGTGCGTCACTAAAACACAGTGGTCGCAAGTTGACTCCAAAATTGCTCCCAATTTGATAGTAGATGCACTGCAGCAAGTACAGCCACCAGAGATCAACCAGAAATCAAATATATAGAACGCACTGTAGGCGTAATTAAGACGTTGTATTCTCCTATGGCTTTTTCTAGCCAAGTTATAACAGCACACTCCTTGCCAGATGAGATGACGCTGAGTTATGAAAAAAAATAAACGTAAAATAAAAAGAAACTGGCAGCTCTGTGCCTAATGAAATACAACCCCGGCCCTAATAATTTTCCACTTCGGTCTTTGCGATGGATATGTGCGTCACAAAACACAGTGGTCGCAGTCTGACTCCAATTGTCCCCAATTTGATAGTGAGCACTGCAGCAAGTACAAGCCAACCAGCAGACTCAACCAGAAATCAAATATAATAACGTATGCAGGCGTAATTAGTCGTTGTATTCTCCTATGGCTATTTCTAGCCAAGTATTACAGCACACTACTATGCCAGATGAGATGACGCGTGAGTTATGAAAAAAATAACGTAAAATAAAAGAAACTGGCAGACTGTGCCTAATTCTACTCAAACCTAATAAATTTTCCCACTTTGGTGTTTGAGGTGTATGTGTGTCATAAGAGCAAACACAACGGTAGAAAGTCCCCCTGCTAATTCCTCACAATAGGTACAGCTGCAAATAAAAAAAAAAAAAAATTTATACGATTATTGTGCCCTAAGAAGGGCTGTGGGTTCTTAAGAATCACTCCTGCCTAACAGTAAGCTAACTAGAAACACACCTACGCTTCCCTGGCAGCAGCAGCTATCTCCCTAGCGGCACCAGACAGAGTGATACCGAGCCCAGCGCGGGGCAGCGGCGTCTATCCCAGGGTCACCTGATTGGCCAGCAACACAATGCATATCTACGTGTAAGGGTACCACGTCTGCTGGTGGAGTGCAGAGTCTCTGGCTTGTGATTGGCTCTGTTTCTGGCCGCAAAAAAGCAAAAACGGCGGGAGCTGCCATTTCTCGCGAGCGGGCGAAATACTCGTCGAGCAACGAGCAGTTACGAGTATGCTAATGCTCGATCGAGCATCAAGCCTCGGAACGAGTATGTGTCGCTCATATCTTATTGAGACCATTATCGCCATGTACTGGTTGCAATTACGGCACCATAGAGTAACATTATTTATAGGGTACTATAGTAACCAAGGTCCCATCAGGAAAACAAATAATGTTTGTTAAAACATAATAATAAACCAAGATTATGTGGTTTCAATTATATATATTATCTGACATAATTTTTGTTATATTTTTGGATGGTCATCTTTCCTACCATATACATTTCTAACTGTAAGGAAAAACTGTACAAATAGACTTTAAAGCCTAAGAGTAGTGGTTATAATAATAAAAAAAATGATCAGATGTTAGCAGTCAGGCATTATGTTAGGATGTGGTTAAAAGGGTATTTCCAAGAAGACAAGTTCTAAAATGTACTGATGGAGGACAAATAGAACACATTCTCTAATTTTACTGTTATTAACAAAATACAGCATTTCCAGTCCAATCTGTCTCTATCTGTCCTGCTGGTACTCAATTTTCATTTGCTCTCTAGACACAACCCAGTAATTCTGACCCTAGGGGCGGGGGGTGCCATCTTGGATTTCTGGTGGTGCGATCGTTTGCAGATAGATTTATGCCCTGATGGAGCTCAGAGACTCTCACGACTAATCAACTTCCTGCAAGAGAAAACTACAAGCAGTAAGTGATCCGGGGGAAGGGGGGGCTAGGCACATATGTTGAGGTGCAGCACGAGCTCACCATGTAACAGTGTAGAAATCTGTCAGCCTCTGTGTAATCATCTACATGCATCTCTCAGTCTCTCATCTATCTTATCTCTCCGTCTATGTGTCGGTAGTGTTAGTAAAATGCCAGAATCCATATGAAAGTGCATAGAAACCCGTACCCTGAAAAATCAGTAACAAACAATGTCACCCCACAGAAACAAGATCCATAATACAGTAATGGCCTGCCTAGGAAGTCCGCGGGCGGGATTTTGAATATTGAAGCATGCAAGAGGAGTGATAGAGCTAAAACAGAAAAATTAAAAGTAATGGGTTAAAATGAATTTTATTGTGTTAAATCACTGTGGGAATGTTCTTCGTGGGAAAAAAAAGCCCTTTAAGTGATGTGAGAATTAGGCCTCCTTAACAGGGTTCTGCGGCATGCTTTGACGTGCAGAACTTTCATTGCACCTGACCCATTATCATCAATGTTTTTTCAGGCTTGAATTCCTTTTCAGCACACTGCACATTTTTTTTAATGACGTTTTAAATCTCCTAAGGCTCTGCCATTTGAAGTTATGAGCTGGTGAAACAAACGCACTACACAAGTCTATGGAGATGCAAGTTCAATGCAACAAGGAGGTTTGGTGACAATGTGTTTTCACTGATTCAATTGTCATAGGAAATATAATAGACCTCAGTCCCCTGAGTCCGTTTAACGCGGGTTTTCTAAAAAAACTCATTGGAATGCACTGAATTGCCACAAATAACACACATGAAAACTGAGACACTGAACACACTCATGACTGAAACTGATTGAACTCCGATTGATGAAAAATGCGTATTTTTTACTGACCAAACCCTGATCCCACCCTGATCAGAATGTTGACGTTATCTGCAACGCAAGTGTGAAGAAAGCCTTATGTAACAATCTCCTGGAAAACTCCACCCCCCACAGGACAATCCCACTAACATAGGTAGGCATATTAAAAATATGCTAAAATTGTGAATTAATGAAGGATCGGTTATGGCTCTGAACGTGTCTAAGTTTGAACATATGTTTTTTGCCACAAAAGAGTCAGTGTTTAAGAAGGATTTTAAATGTCCTATTTATCCTGTAGAGATTGGCCTGGACCTGGAATAATATGATTTCTGTTTCAACTTATACAAAAATAAAAAGAATACAAGAAAATCCGAAACTACGGTTCAATGTAGTGTAAATATACAATAGGAGATATGCGATCCTAAATAGCTGCCAAAAAAGCTGAACTACTGTACGAAGTGGTTTCAATGGCTCAACAGTTTACTCTAGCCTCCAAAAAAGCTTCTGAATCAATAATGGTCTAGATATGCAGGTAATAAAACGAGTCTTGAAGAACATACAGGGAACAGACAAGATTAAATTTTTTATAGATAAAAAATCTTTTGGTTTTGAATCCCCCCTGAGCAAAGGCAGTTTGTTTCACTGTACTCGTCTAGTAGGGAGATGCCATGAGGGAAAGAGCCAATGTTATGGATAGAAGAAGTAGAAGTACTAACTAAGATGCATGCAAACAATCATAGATAGAAAATGTTTAGTTAACGGTTCAAACAGCACAAATAATGTTTCTCTTAGTGTTGCTATGTTGGTACACAGAGTACGTAGGTCAGGTCACTGAAATAAAACGGTTGTGGGCACACCTATATGACAGGTATATATGACTGTTGTTGATGGTTAGATTTGTTTGATGTGAGGTCATGAATCTCCTTGTGGTCGTACAATTGTATATTCAGCATGTGCATATAACAGCCACTAAATGGTGATTATAACTGATTAAATGTGGATACTATCGTCTCATTGGAATGGGAGTCTCTGGACGATATACAGAAAGTAGTAAGCGAGCCGCAGGAATATTTGGTGGAATATTGCAAACACTCCTTTAACTCTCTGGATTAACTGGCGATCTTGATTCCAATTTCATTGATCATGGGTCATTAGTACCTGAATGTCACGGTAAATATTGTAGTTCCGCTTCTGCTCTCGATGCCACTGTTTTGACTTCATGAAATGTGGAACTCCTAGCATTGACGTGTATTAATTACATGATTACATAACTGTATTTTTCCAGACTATAAGGCGCCACAAAAAAATCCTGTGAGATCTAAGAAATTCAAAGGTGGCCTATAGTCCAGTGTGCCTTAGATACTGAACGTACTCACAGCTGCCTTGAAAACGTGACAGGGTGCACAAGCGTCATCCTTATAATCGGTGCCCCGTATAATCTGGTGTGCCTTATATATGAACCTAGATGTTTTTTTTAGCAGGCATTTATTGATGGTCCGCCTTATAGTCCGAACAAATATGATACATATTTTTTAAATAAATTGTAGATAAATAACTCTACAAAAAAAACCAAAAGCTGTCAAAAAATATTGCTTTTTGGTAATTTTGTCCATTTAAAGTTTTTTGATTAAGCAAGTAAACGGATAAAACTTTATCATATAATGTTAAATATGTGTGATATGGTAATGCCGGAGATGTAAAAGTATCCGGATTTTTCCTTTAAAGGAAACCTACCACTATGATGGTAGGTGTATTAGAGCTGGTGCCGGGGTTTTTACATCTAATACCCTACCATCAGAAGATGGGGAGGTTTCCTTTAAATGTTTCACGTATTTGTTCATTGCAGTAGTCAATGGTAAATCAAAATTCAAAGTTTTTGTGGCTAACTAATGTACAATCTGCCAATGACAGCAAAGAAAATATAGATTTTTTTGCTAAATTTATAAACATGAACAAATTGAATTATCAAATGTCATAAATATTCAGATTTATTTGCTTTGACACAAAATTTTTAAACTCACAAGGTTGTCCTTTTCCTTCTGATCCATCCTTGAGATGATTATACTCCTTCATGGGAATCCAGTTGTGTATATTAAACTGATCAAACTTGATTAGGAAAGGCAAACACCTGTCTTCCCACAGACATCACAGCTCCCAGTTCATGCCAGCGCACATGAGAATCAATGTATAAGGAATTGCCCAAGGAGCTCAGTGAAGGTGGCAAGAGTAAAGAACTGGCAAGGTTTGCACAGTAATTTCTGCATTCGTGGCCCCCCAATTAATTCTCAATGAAAAGAAGTTGTGTGATGAAAGCAACTGTTCCTGGTCGTCCAGCCAAGTATTTGTGTGAGAACGCCTTGCGTGGTGAGAGAGGTAAAGAAGCATCCAAAATCACTGTGGCGAGCTCCAGAGTACAGCAGGGGGGGAGATGGGAAAAAGTCAACTGTCCACTGCAGAGCCCCCCACCAGTCAGGCTTTATGGCAGAGTGGCCGACGGAAGCCTTCCTCACGCAAGAAATATAAAAGCTGCAACAGTTTACACAAGAAAAACACATGAAGGATTGCAGACTATGAGAAATAAGATTTGGGTCCTGATAAGGATGAAAATGGACTTTTTTTAGTGTTAATTTCTAAGCCATATGTGTGGAGTAGTAAACTAGGACACGCTCATCACCGCCAAATACAAACCCAAACAGTGAAACAGTGGTGGTGGAAGGCATCAATAAATGGGGTTGTTTAAAGCAGTGGCTTCAGAAAAAGCGCTGCAACCATTTCTTGAGTGGCCCAGAAAGAGCATGACCTAAACCCAATGAGCATCTAGGGAGAGAATTGCTATGGCTGGTTACAAATATTTACCATCCCCCAAAACTAAGGACACTGGAGAGGATCTCAAGTATGAATGGCAGAGGATCCCCAAATCCATTTGAAAATGTTACAAGAAGACTCATGGCTTGTGTACTAGCTCAAAAGCTGTTTCTATTCAATACTGAGCAAAGTTTCGAATACTTATCGTATTAGTCCAAGGTTACTGAGACAGATAGAAGCCTGTAGATTGGTTGCCTGTCGTTTGCATGTAACAGCTATTATCTTTATAACAAATGGGTGGGACAACACGAATTGGTTAACAAAGAGAGAGTTAAAGTTGCATGCAGTTAGTGGGCTATTTGCCTAATGGATGGGTTTTCAGAGCAACATTGAGCTTAGGACTGGGGCAGGCTTCCGGAGAATTGATGCAGCTTGGGAGAAGTCCCTGGAGGGGGGGATGTAGCCTGGTTTGCGTGTGTGGGGAAGCTTTCAAATTAAGAAGAGAATAATCTAGATCATTGTGTATCAAACGCAGGTTGTGGGAATATAAACTGAGAGAGGGAGGAGATGATGGGGACGTGTGCAGCATCAGCAGAGTTGTGATGAGGGTGAGAATTTAAACTGGATGGGAAGGAGACGGGCAACCAGTGCATGACTGGCACAGACTTGATGCATCCAGTAGCGTTCGAGCTAAAAGGACAGGCTGGCTGATTGCGGGGAGATAGATTGCAGAGGACGGAGAGTTTACTGCAACTTCTACTAATCGGTTTTTTAAACTTACTGGTCTAGAAAGAGTGAATCAGAGCAAACAATTAGTGTCTTTGGAGGTTTCAATTGGTTGGTGTCTGTGTTTTTAAGGTTGCAATATGGCAAACAGCGAGCAACAAGATTGAACTTGCCATGCAAAGGAGAGGGGTTTACCCAAGCAACTTTCCTGGGGTACTAAAGAATATACAAACTTCCTGTATCTAGGACTTACAGTAGGGCTAATTATGAATCTCTGACTATAAGATTGCGTGTTTCAATCACAGCTGCCTGGAGAATATTAGAGGAAATGCCTGTGAGTACCAAACTTATTTCTTTAATAAATGTCAATCGGTGGATCTTAATAGATATGTACAGGCAGAAAATAATTTTATTTCACTTTAGTAGCCAAGCTCAATTATCAAATTTAGAAAACTTTATATATAACCGAGAGATGCTAGATCAGCATTGTTTATATACAAAACCTTGTGACAGATATTCTATGCTTCTAAGTAAAGACAATAAAAAAAAGTCCAGTAATCTGAAGAACAATACTGTGTTTTTAAAATGCTCAGACATGTTGATGTACTTATTATGATCAATGACATCATAAGAAAGTTGCTTAACCACAAAGTAAATCTGACAATTTGAATTGGATAGCATATTGTCTCAGATCCATAAATGTGATTTTATTTGAAGCACGGAAAGATGAACCAGGAGTCATGAAAATGGCATGCCGTCAGCAGAATAGAAGATCTCTGTTCAAACAGATAATGTGTAAAGAGGTATATCAAAAGATAACCAAACCTAAAATTTCCAAATAGGTATAGTTTTTCATGCCAACAAAAAAAAAGTTTAGCATTTTTTGTTTTTTTAAACTTAGATTAAATTAAAATTCAGAGTACTTATACAATCAATACATGTCAATTAGCATGTCCTATTGGCTAAATTCACCGTTTCCACGGGATGATTTCTAAACATTATATAACCATGGGCCCGGCAAATTATATTTAGTAGAAAAGATGATATTTATATCATCGTAATAAGAAAACCAAATTAACAATTATGATATCTGCAGAAACTTCCCCAATCCACAATTTAAATGCACAGCTACGTATTGTGATTTTAGATATCTAGACAACTTGCTACTTTCTATACCCGGATAAAACCATCGGAAATATGTGTTTTTATACAATGGTTATATTAAAATATTTCACTGGATAATCTGAATCTACAGGCTACATTACATTTATAGATATAATAAATTATAGTGTAAAGGTCATTATTATATTGTACTTGTAGAATTGTTATGCGGTTTATAGCAGTGATGACAAAATAGTGGTCATTTTATGTCAGTTAGTGAAGGTAGGGGATGTACATTGCATTGTGCCCTGCACATAAAATAATTTATAAAATGTCAATACATGCCTATATCTGGCATCTACTTCCTTTATTAGGTGAGAATGGGTATGTAAATGTGTATTCATCTACAGTATGTCTTGGCTTTTATTGTTATGGTTATTCTCTGCTATTGCCAGATTTATGGGGAACTATCATTTCTCTTTTAGTAATACAGATACAGAAAAAACAGGTTATCCCTGGTCCGGGCTTGATTGTGAATCTTAGTCTTGAAGAAGTCAAAGATAGTATTTACAGTCTCTCTAATACAGTGCGGGAGTTTATTATGAGTTCTAAGCCAGTTTTTTGTTGAGAATTAGAAAAATCAAAACTCCCAGCCCACTGTATTTTCTATAGCTCTGGTGGCTGGTTTTCCAGTCGCAATGAAATCTCTGTCACGTAGACTTGATGGGCTGGTACCACTGTTATTATTAATATAAGGGCTGGCGTGCAAACAACTTATCTTCCCCAGTATACTGTCCACTGATATGTCAACTAATTATTGTATTCTTGAGAACTACATAATCATAGTGTATATACCTCTACTGATACTGATTTTTTTTTTAAATAGAAAAAGAGAAAGCTTCTCATCCTTTTCCTAAAAATGTCTTCAGTGACTTCATCTTATGTTCTGTAAAGTATAGAATGTATTTTACAGACTGTTAGCCACATGAGTCCTTTCTTGACATAGAGCTCGAATCATAGTCCCACCAGTGATGTTACAAAGTTATCACAGTTAGTGATATTCCACAGAAGGTAAAGGGAACCTCACTACAATTTCACAAATACAGCTAATGACAGGCTTACCAAAAGAGCCCTATTAATTGAAAAATTTATTTTAAGCTAAATTGTTTTCCTTACATCCCAGTAGATCAATAGTCTTCAGGACTTCATCTTATGTTTGTAAGGCAATGAAGGTATTTTACAGACTGTAGCTCACATGAGTCCTTTCTGACATAGAGCTCGAATTCATAGTCAACCAGTGCATGTTACAAAAGTTATCACAGTCGTTATCTTCCACAGGATAAGAGTTAAGGGGAACCTGTCACTACATTTTCACAAATCGCTAATGACAGGCTCCCAAAGAGCCTATTAATTGGGGGAAAAATTATTTTAGCGAAATATGTTTTCCTTACATCCAAGTAGATCAACTTTATTTTATGATTAGCCGTAGATACAGGTGTTGCCTAGGATAGTAAAATACCTGTTCTTAGCTGAACAAAATAGATTCAGTCAACCAAAAATATTTATATCTATGTATCTATCTATCCTTTCTGTCTCTCACTCAATCACATCCCTGCATTGTCTCTGACTCACTCTACCGGTCTGACTCTCACTCACTCATATCCCCGCCTGTCTCTCTGATTTCTCCCACTTCCCTGCCTGTCTCTCACTCACACTCTCTGCTGCCTGTCTCTCACTCACTCTTTATAACCTGTCTCTTTGCCTTCACTCACTTTCCCTATATGCTCTCATTCACTCTTCCTTGGCTGTTCTTGGTCTCTCACTCAATCGCCCTACCTGTTCTCTGTATCTCACTCTCTGTGCTGTTTCTCACACTCTTTGCTGTTCTGTCAGTTACAATTGCTGCATGTCTCTAATAACTCTCCCTGGCTGTCTCCACTCTTCCTGTCTCTCACTCACTCTCCTTGCCTATCTCTCTATCTCTATCCCTTATCCATCTTACCTCACCACATAAGTGGCTTATACTTATTACAAAAACAGCAACCAATAATGGACTCAGCTTCAATTGGCACAGCAGCAGGAGACAATGGCCTCCTGTCTATGGTGGTTAAATAAGTGTAGTTTGGAAGTGCAGGCGTGAAAATTTTGATTCAACATCTAGTCTAGACATAACAGAAAACAATTGTTCAAACTTCGGTGTTGGAAATGTGAAAGATGGAAATGTGCAGATTCCATTAGTGCACAACCTAACATCTATACTCCGCTTTATATATTAGATACCTGGCATCAGAAGGAGCATTCCTGTTCAGCTGACAGCCCCCCTACTCCCTCCCCATGCCCCATGCCACATAATCGAATGTCTTTTATCCAGTTAAATTTGAAACATTACCCTATGTATGAATCTGATCAAAGCATGTCTCCAGGACTTCTAATCCTCCCCATTCCTCCATTGAGCATGACTCTAATTTCAGTGAGCAGATATATACACGGGTAGACATTTTCAAAGTAACAGGAACCTCAAAGATTGTCACAGATTACATTCACCCTGGACCACATGAATTTAAGTCCCATTATGTTACAGAGAGCGATCTCAATGTTCCACAACAACTCGTGTTCTGTAGACGTGAGATCTGCAATCAGAACTATGAGGCAGGACAGTGCAGGGAATTGCGTATGGACCCAATACAATGATGGGAATGTAACACACTGATGTTTTTTAACATTGCAGCCATTGAAAGGAAAACCATTGAGAGATTTAAAGGCAAAATACTTTTTGAATAATAGTTAGAATGAAGTATATATTTGGGTGGGTTAGTTTTCAAGGAAGATTTTCTTTCTTAAGTAGAGTCTTATATTGGTAATAGAGAAAATTCCTCAGAAAATTGGAACATTAGGTAACAAAGGACTGTTTCATTCCATTTATAGGGAAAAGTATAAACATACCGTATATGAAACCAGAAAGTCCCACTAGGTGCAGTTTGCCTGTGGATTGTGAGAGGGCACCAGGATTCATGAAGTGTGATTTCTTCATGAACCCTTCACTGCTCCGACAAGAGTGCACCGACTTGTTTTGCTTGTACCTTTAAGACAGAGCATGCAACACAACCGTCTGGACAATGCATGGATAAATGTGGTGCTCGGTTCTGACTGTGCACTGGAACGCACCTTTCAGTGCCAGAATTTGCGAACACTTTTATAAAATACACGTGCATGCAGGCTTGCAACCTGAAGAGAACGTTGCAAAGTCAGGCAAAAAATAGGGCGGGGGCTTAAAAAAATTCCGGGTGCATATTAGAGATGATGCGACAACAGCTCGTCAGAGCTTGAGCTCGGTCGGAGCATTAGAGTACTCGAAAGCTCGTTGCTCGGACGAATACTTCGCCTTGCTACATCTTTCCCCCACCTACGCTCACTCTACCACCCGGAATACGTCCGCCCTTGGTCACACCAACTCCCCCCACCTAATCCAAATTCCAGTCCCCGTTTCCAACGCTCCCTCGCCTCTATTCTCCCAATGATACTCCCGTCCTTGACAGCTCTTAGCTACCGACGCTCGAAGGGAAAATGGCAGATCCCGCAGGCTTTGCTTTTGAGACGGCAGAAACAGAGCCACAATACAACAGACGACAAAAAGCACAGGAGACTCTGCATCGGTAAGACGCACAGCATGAGGTGGGTACCCTTACACGTGATAGCAGTGGTTGGATGGCCAGATCAGGTGACCCGGGGATAGTACTAAGCCGCTGCCCGCGCATGCTCGGATCATTCTGTGTCGGATGCCGCTAGGGGGAGAGAGCTTTTGCGCTGGTCAGGGAAAGCGTTAGGAGTGTTGGCTAGTAGCTTACTGTTAGGCAGTAGTGTAGAAGTGATTCTCCAAGAACCCCAACAGCCCTCTTAGGGACAATAACGTTTTATGACTTTGTTTAATTGGCAGCTGTACACATATGTGAGGAAGGAATTGGGACAGGGGGACTGCTACCGGGTAGCGTTAACTGTGTTGAGCTGGGAGACTAGTGACACACATATCCACCTCAAACACCCAAAGTGGGAAAATTTAGTAGGGGTTTGATTTCAAAGGACCGTCTCTGCATTTTACTTAAATTTTTGACGTTTGATTTTTTAATAACTCAGTTCATCTCATATTGCCATATAGTATGTGCTTTCATACTTACTTAAGCTACAGTTAGCGTTATAATACTTTGATTAAGGTGGATCTGTGGTGGCGTACTTGCTGCAGTGCAACTACTAGAACTGGTGAGCAATTGTAGTGAGACTTGCGACCGCTGCTGTGTTTTGCGATTAGTGACGCCAACATATCCATCGCAAAGACCGAAAGTGGGAAAATTTTATTAGGGGTTAGCGATTTCAATTTCGGCACATTCTGCCTTTCCTTTTTTATTTTACGTTTATTTTGTTTAATAACAGCGTCACTCATCTGGCATAGTCAGTGTGTTCATACTTGGCTGAAAATAGCCATAGGAGATCCAAACGGCTACTTCGCCTACAGTAGCGTTATTTATTGATTTCTGGTTTGATCTGGCTGTGGCCTGTAATTGCTTGCAGTGGCCATCACTAGCATTGTGAGCAATTGTAGGAGACTTGCGACCGCTGTGGTTTGCGCCTTAGGAACGCACATATCCACGCAAAGACAGAAGTGGGGAAAAATTATTAGGGGTTGGATTGCAATTAGGCACGTCTGGCCATTTCCTTTTTTATTTTACGTTATTTGTTTAATAACTCAGCGTCATCTATCTGGCATAGTAGGTGCTTTCATACTTGGGCTAGAAATAGCCATTAGGAGAATCCAAACGGGCTTACTTACGCCTCAGTGCGTTATATATATTGATTCTGGTTGATCGGTGTGCTGTACTGCTGCAGTTGCATCTAATAGAATTGTGAGCAATTTGTTAGTGAGAGTGAGACTTGGCGACCGCTGTGGTGTGCGCTTAGTGACGCACAGATCCATTGACAAAGACCGAAGTGGGAAAATTTATTAGGGGTTGGATTTCAATTAGGCAACAGTTCTGCCATTTCCTTTTTATTTAGGTTTTTGTTTAATAACTACAGCGTCCGTACATCTGGCATAGTAGTGTGCTTTCATACTTGGCTAGAAAAAGAGCCATAGCAATAGGATAGCAGCGTTTGGTTTTAAAAAAAACTCAAAAACACAAAAAAAAAAAACAAAAAAACACAAAAAAAAGTTTTAAAAAAATTAAGTAAACTCTCATTGTAAAAATGAACCGAGGGCTAGGTGTACGAGAAGAGGGCAGGGGACGTGGGCGTCAAACTAAGCAGGGTCAGAGGGCCGTCGGGCCTGGCAGGGGTGGAGCAACACCTGTTATGAGGGAGCAGGGGAACGCCGCAGAAGATACACTCCCTAGGTTATGTTTGAAGTTATGGGACTCGTGGTTAGAGCACTGTTGAGGCCAGAACAGGAGAACACGGGCTGTCGTGGTTGCCGACACTGCTTCGAGCAAGGTGGCACCAGTCAGTCTCACGCAGTCCACCTGTCACCGACATGGCATCCTCCAGCTCAGCCTCCTCCCCCCAGTCTCGCTCCCTCCCGGCAAATTTGGATTTGAACCGGCCCATACTGGCGGAATGTTTTTGGACCTTCCCACACTCACAACCATGGGCGGTGCGGCGAAGCAATTTTCCGAGGCCATGGTTCCACCGTCACAGTATGTGGGTGATGATGACCTTTTGACGGAGTGGAAGCCGGGTTTGTAACGAGGGTCTGCGCTGCGAGAGACACGGTTGTAAGACAGGTGGGGCCGCGTGTTGTCAGGGGCAGGAAGTCCGATGGGGGGGGGCAGACTGAGGGATCGGAGGAGATTGAGGGACAGCCCAAGGGGTTGAGCGGGTGAACACAGGTTCGGCGAAGGAGGAGAGTCGACAAGAACGGTGGCAGAGGCCTGGTGGGGCCAGACGGAGAGGCAGGCCAGTAGAAGCTGGTGCTCCAGCGCAAATGTGCAACCCGGAAGAGTGGCGAGGGATCTGCGGGGTGGGCGATTTAGCAGTTGGACGCGTTTTTAAGGGAAAGCACCGGATTTTATAGACATAGTCGGCTTGGCGGGCACCCATGTACCAACACGGAGCCGGGGTCCCCACTAGCATACCCCAGAGAGGAATGATGCAAACCATAGTCGGCAAAAGCGTCATCCGGGCCCACACTGCCTGGTCGTGATCGTCCGCTGTAGGAAGCAAAAAAAAAACTGGAATCACCGAGTCACAGCCCACGTTGGGGTCCAACAGGGGGAGAGGGCAAGAACATAGGTTGTGTATAGGACCTTATCGTCATGTTACACTTATTACTCCCCCTATTCTTTTGATGATTATCCTGAAACTATGCAGACAAGGGCACATATTTTTTGTGCCTGCTTCTATTAT
This sequence comes from Engystomops pustulosus, assembly GCA_019512145.1. NCBI lineage: Eukaryota > Metazoa > Chordata > Amphibia > Anura > Leptodactylidae > Engystomops > Engystomops pustulosus. Next base: position 3,780 of record WNYA01001870.1, on the reverse strand, counting down.
GTTACACATTGGAAATACCCCATGGTCAGTCTTTGCCTAAAAAAACACTTAGGTCGTTCCTATCATTTAGGCCCAGTCTTCCCATGGCATCAAATCGTATAATGTGCTTCGCCTCTCGGCGTAACAGTTCCCTCTCCCTATTTCCTCCCCTTGGGTTCCTATCAACCTTCTCAAGACCAGCAAATTGAAGTACCTCCGGATTTCCTCCATGTTGCTCCCTTATGTGCTCTATGACCCTAGGGCAGCCATTGCCTATCTCTATAGATCTACAGTGCTCCCTGAATCGTACAAACAAATTCCGAATCGTCTTGCCTATATAAAAACGTCTGCATGGACACCAGAGGATATACACTACATGTGTAGTTCTGCACATGATGAACGAGTTGACTTTCCACGTGATCCCACCCAGGTTGATGCATTTTGCCTGGCTATTGAATTTACAAAAGTTGCAAGTTCCACACCTGAAATTCCCATTGGGGATGCTACGTTCTAACCACATTCTTTTTGGAGAGGAAAACTGACTATTAACTAAGTGGTTTGATTACTGAGTTGCTTACTTCCCAATGTATCCGTTTCTGTGGATAAAAAATTGAAAAATTGAAAAAAAGAAAAAGAGATACAATGTCCTGTACATGTATATATTTGTGTGCCAGCATCTGGTATATATTTCTCCTGGGACTGCCAACCTACTACCGAGATTGCGCTGCCTGTTTATTTTTACTATGCACTTCTGCTGCAGGATTTCTACTGCAGGATTCTGCGATTTAGGCGATTTGCCCTATTGTAAAAATATGTGAGGACAATTAAAACGAAGGCATATTATCACTTTATATCCGCTTATAGATTGTGCCTCAATTGCTCTAGACTTATTTCAATCATGTAGAAATTACTCTTAGAGAAATAATAGCATAATTACCGTGATCTCGGCGTTACGCTGGCATCCCCTTGATCACTGTTCTTTTAATGTGTATTTGTTGTTGTGTTGCCATAGCAATGGCATGTCACTGGGGGTGTGCACACTCTAATGGCTCCCGGAAGTGCTGTACCGTGTGATACACGGCCGGTACGTCACCGGAAGTCATGTTGAAAAAGGGCAGCCTCAGAGACATGCCTTTGTAGGCTTGAGAAAGCGCCACACAGACGCGAAACGGCCCGTCGCTTGCCGCTGTCTGCAACCTGTCCATGTCATCAACCTGTCCAATAAAACTTCCACACGTATATGGTGAGTGCCGCTTCATATTTTCTTTGATAAAGTAGACCTCACATAACATTGCAATTTATTTAATATTACTATTTATTAAGTAGATTTCTAGTAGATTCAATGTATAGACTTTATTTCTTTATTCATAATGTCAGCATCAGGGGTAGTGGACCCACTGATCCACCGCGAGCGATGACATAAGCCTTGGTGGCCAAGGTGAGGTGCAGAATCATAAGGCAGAGACAGAGTTGTGGACAGGCAGGAGGTCTGGACAGGCAGCACGGGATCATAGCCAGGGATGTAGCGGAAGGTCAGGACAGGTGGCAAAGGATCAAGGTCAGGAACATTGCAGGAGGTCATAATGGAAATGGGATCAGCTTTCTCTGAGGCATATAGCACAAATATCTGGCGGGGTTTGCTGGAAGAGGCCGGCCATTTATTACATCAAGGGACAACCATCGCCAATCAGCGACGTGCTGGTCCTTTAAGTCGCAGGGAACCCGCACACGTGTGCCCTAGGAGGTGGGAACATGCACGCTGAACCATGGGAGACATCGCTGGAGCGCGGTCAGGGAAATCAGCCTGCCACAGCCATGTTGGGGGATATGAAGGTGCATGGGCGAACCTGCAACCCGGGACATGGGACAGGATCACCTGTGACATACAAGGTTGGAAAATGGTTTAAAAAGTTACAGCGTTAAATGCCTTAGGGTGCATGTAGTGTTTTGACTATTTCATTAGATTTAGATTTTATTTTTTCTACCTCCCAAGTATCTAGCGCAGAATGGTGAATAGTGCCATTCGGAAGTACAAATTGTCCCATAGAAAAAATTACCTATTTGAAACAGATATGGATTACTTTGGGGGTTAATTATAAACATTATGTCGTTTTGAACTAAGGTACTAAGATGTAATAATGACATTAATAATATAATAATAATAATAATAATACCAATACCATAATAACTTGAATTTCTAATCATTCCAACTACATTCGAATATCCTGTACTTTTAAAATGGATCCACATACAAATAAAAATTCTTCTTATCTATTCCCTTCATTGGGAGGAATAAACAAGAAAATACTAAGTATGTTCCATTAAAGGACATCTACCCCAAGGATGAAGGATTGCAAACCAAGCACACTGACATGCAGGTATGTACCCCCTCTGGAAGGATCTGCTCTTCTTTTATCTTCCTATATCCTGCTTGTTAAGAAACAGACACTTTAAAAATGATCCAAATGAGCCTCAGGGGTTCAAAACTCCATTAACACCTATGGAGCCAAGAGCCCCTCAGACTCGTTTGCACAAATTTTGGAAGCCTTTTCTGTAAAAACAAGTGCATAAGAAGCTAAAAGAAGAGTGGGAAAACACACCAGTATGTTGGTTTGCTTGGTTTGCAATCCTTCATCCTTGGGGTAGATGTCCTTTAAGGCCTCAGTAGATAAACAGTTTGAGACCATTCATCGCCATGTACCTGTTGCTAATTACGGCACCATTAGAGTAACATTTATTTATAGGTTCCTATAGTAACCAAATCAATCAGGAAAACAAATAATGTCTCGTTAAATCTAACTAATAAACCAAGGTTAAGTGGTTTCAATCTATATATATTATCTGACTATAATTTTTGTATATTTTTAGGATGGTCATCTTTCCTACCTATACATTCTAACTGTAAGAAAAACATGTACAAAAAATAGACTTTAAAGCCTAAGAGTAAGTTGTATATAATAAAAGTGATCAAGATGTTAGCAGTCGTGCATATGTTTAGTTTGTGTAAAAGGGTATTTCCAAGAAGACAAGTTTCTAAAATGTACTTAGGATGACATAATAACACATTCTCTAATTTACTGTTATTAACAAAAATACAGCATTTCACAGTCCAATCTGTCTCTATCAGTCCTGCTGTACTCAATTTCATTTGCCTCTAGACACAACCCAGTAACTTCTGACCTAGGGTCGGGTGCCATCTTGGATTTCTGTGTGCAATTGTGCAGATATGATTTCTGTCTGTCTATGCCCCCCTGCATGGAGCTCAGAGACTCTCACTGACTAATCACTTCCTGCCAAGAGATTCTGAGGGGAGAGAGAGGCTGCAAACTGCAAACTACAAGCAGATAAGTGATCCGGGGGAAGGGGGAGGCTGGCACATAACTGTGAGGTGCAGCAGAGCTCACAATGTAACAGTGTAGAAATCTGTCAGCCTCTGTGTAATCATCTCATGCATCTCATCATCTCTCATCTATCTTATCTCTCCTTCTATGTGTCGGCCTGCTTGTTAAGAAACAGACACTTTAAAAATGATCCAAATGAGCCTGAGGGGTTCCAAACTCCATTAACACCTATGGAGCCAAGAGCCCCTCAGACTCGTTTGCACAAATTTTGGAAGCCTTTTCTGTAAAAACAAGTGCATAAGAAGCTAAAAGAAGAGCGGGAAAACACACCAGTATGTTGGTTTGCTTCGTTTGCAATCCTTCATCCATGGGGTAGATGTCCTTTAAGGCCTCAGTAGATAAACAGTTTGAGACTAGAGATGAGCGAGCACTAAAATGCTCGGGTACTCGTTATTCGAGA
>WNYA01001869.1:30879-56735 GCA_019512145.1 Engystomops pustulosus | reverse complement strand
ATAATGAGATTGGACATTGGAGATTAGTGTAAGCGCCAGATCCGCAGCAGACACTGGGCGTCCGCCAATGACGAGCGGGTGAGGGGAGTCTGCAGCGCTCCAGCCCTCCACGTGCCAGCAGGAGATAGCGCTCCACTTGTTATACATGAATTGATCCTCGGGCTTGGAATAAATTCTGTGTCTCGATAGAAAATGAACAAGACCCTTCAGACTGATCGCTGGAAGAGAGCGAAGAGGCGTCTTATCACAGGGCGGAAATACTGCAGCACCAGGTGTATATATATACACATAGTATATACTGCTCAGGGGATGTATATACACAACGGCAGTGTGAATGGGGCTTATGAAATATCTAGTATAGATGCAGGTTATTACCATCTCCTTGTCTGGAATTTCAACTTTTTCAATGAGCCTAAGGGGCTCCAGGCTCCATTAACACCTGGAGCACCTCTGGCTAATTTGCATACAGTCCTTCAGCCTGGTGGTAGATGCCCTTTAAGGATCCTTAAAGATATCTCCTCCCTGTATCCTAATCCCAGTATTTTACATTGTCTGATGAATCAGGGCTGGAATCATAACAACAATGTAATAATATTTGTATAATACACAATGTAACCATAATATTGATACAATAATAAGATATAACAATATCAGTTATAGTAACCAGGGGACATTCTGCCATTTACCTGTAACACAATCTTATAATTCAGGAGAAATACTGTATGTATAGCGGATGGTGCTGGCCCCACGAGGAGTTAATTCCACCTGACCCCGGGTACAGTCAGGAATAAGTCATCATCACTCTCCAAAAAATGAATAATAGTGAAGTCGCCGGAGAGACGTCATCCAGCGAGGCGCCGAAATGTCAGGACATGTTCTTGTTTTAATTAAACTTATCAAAGTATCTTAAAGGGAAGTTCTATGTGTCTGCCACGTCTGGAGGGGAGGGATGGAAGTGTCAGCCTCCTCTAGTCACAGCCCCTACTACTGACAATTCAACACCACCAAAGGAGATCCACTCCTATTCCCCACTATGAGGGGAACGCCTACCATACTGTACACCCCACCAACAGGGATCTCACTACGAATTTATCCCCATTGAAACCACAGGGAGCTCAACGACAACACTTGGACACCCCATTGGGATCGCTCATCTATTAAACTCATCGCACTAGGGAGTACAATCAAGTACTCGTACCACCTAGGGCGAGGCAACTACATCAAATTAGCACCCACGCTAGGGAGATACTACATACAATTTTACACCCCACTCAGGTGATCCACAACATTATACACACCCCCCCTACAGGGAATCACACTACATACCATGATACCCCACACTAATGGGAGCCTCACTACTCGCCCTTATCCCCAAACCCACGTAGTCGGAGATCTACATACCGGTTAATCAGCCACCACAGGGGAGATCACTTACATCCAGATTATGCACCACACTACAGGAGATCACTACATACAGACTTATACACCACCCTAGGGGAGATAACTACAATCCACGCATTACTCCACAACACCCCTTCTGGGGAGACCTATCTACGCGTTAATACAACCACCACATGCGAGTCACTGACATACAGCGTTTTCACCACAAACTTAGGGAGGGAGAATATCACCCTCTCACTACATAGTATCGTCCACCACTAGGGGAGTCACTAATAGCCTATTAGACAACCGACCAACTAAGGACGAGATCACGATCATACAGATTATACCCCCCCTATGGTAGATCACTCATCACATATACCCACCCTAGTGGGAGATCACTCTACACATTATACAACCCCCACTAGGAGGAGATCACTCATACACATTAACACACCACTAGTAGGAGATCACGACTACCGTTATAATGCATCCACACTAGGATGAGTCACTACACCTACAGATTATACAATCCACCACTTAGGGGGGATCACTACATACCATTATACACCACCACTAGAGGAGATCACTACAATATTTCACACCACCATTAGAGATCCCTACATCCATTATACATCAACCACAGGGGAGATCCTACATAACATATTAATACACCACCCTAGGAGGAATCACTACAATACACATTATACACCCACCATAGGGGGAGTCCCGACATAACAAACAGTAAACACCAAAACCACTAGAGGCGATCAACTATACACATTATCAACCCCACTAGGGAGATATCACTACATACAAGATATTATAACAACACCACTAGGAGGAGATCACTCCATACACCTTATAACACCACCACTATTGTGTAGTCACAGTCACTATACCTACACATATGATCAGCCTACACCTCATAGGAGGGAGATCACGATCATACCACATTATACACCACCACTAAGAGGATATCACTACATACATATATTAGCCAAAACCACCACTAGGGGAGATCACTACAGCACAGTTATACCCACACCACTAGGAGAGATCACTACTGCACATTATACACCAGCCACTATGGGGAGTGCCCTACTGCATACATATTATAGCCCGCACACAGGGAGAGACACATCGCTACATACAGATACTACACCTCCACCTAGGGGTATATGCACTACATACAGATTTCCACCACCGACTATGGGGCGATCAACTACAACAGATTATACACCACCACTAGGAGTAGATCACTACATACATACGATTATCACACCACTAGGGAGATCCCTACATACACATTATACAACCACCACTAGGGTGGCCTTCACTACAATCCTTAATACAACCACCCACTAGAGAGGAGAGTCATACATACGATTAAATCACCACCACTGGGGGAGATCACTACATACACATTATACACCACCACTCAGGATGAGAGTCACCATACATCAAACATTAGTACACCACCATAGGAGGAGATCACTACATAGCAATTAACGACCATCCACTAACGGGTGGGAGAAATCACTACACACAGATTATACAACCACCACTAGGAGGAGAATCTACTCATAACAGAGATACACACAACTCGTGGGATCACCTACTACACATTAATACACCACCCCTAGGGGGCGGTCACTACATACACATTATACACCACCCATCTGATGGGGAACTCCTACATACCACATTATACCAACTCACCAAAACTAGGCACTGAGATCTACAATGCATACAGATTCAGAGCAATCCACCACTAGGGGGAGATCACTCCATCCACTATACAAACACCTGCTAGGGAGATCACTACATACACATTAACACCACTACCTAGTTGATGGATATTCACATACATCGACATTATTGCCACCCCACCACTAGGGGAATCAATACATACACATTATACACGCACCACTAGAGGAAATCACTTTTACCATTATACACCCCACTATGCAGGAGATCACTACATACACATTATACCCACCACTAGGAGGAGATCACTAAATAACCCATTATAACACCACCACGATGAGAGATCACTCATACACGTTATACACCACCACTATGGGGAGCTCAACTACATACAGATATACAACCACCACTAGTGGGAGATCACTCATTCCCCATTATACACCAACCACTAGGATGAGCATCACTACTAGCATATTATAACACCACCACTAGGGTAGATCACTCATAACATATTATACACCACCACAGGGGGAGATCACTACATACCCTTATACACCACATAGGAGAGATCACTACATACCATTAACACCACCACTAGGGGGAGATCACTACATACACATTTACACCACCACTGTGGGGCGTCACTACATACACATTATCAACAACACCACTAGGGGGAGATCACTACAAATCATATTATACACCACAACTAGGTGGGAGATCACTACATACACATTATACACCACCACTTAGGGAAGAGATCACTACATACACCATTATACACCACCACTAAGGGGACCCTAGCATACAGATTATACATTAAGGCTCGAGACGGGGAGCAGGCACCCACCACTAGTGGGATATCACTACATACACATTATACACCCGAGCCACTAGGAGGGTAGATCACCTTATACCACAATTATACTAACACCCATATGCGAGGACTCACTACCTCACCTTATACACCACCACTAGAGGAGATCACTACATACAACATTATAAACCAACCACGTATGGGGGACAGAATTCACGTCACGATACATACACCTTTACACTCACCACTAGGAGGAGATCACATACAGTATACCCCTATACCACCCCCACACTAGGGGAGAATCCTACATACACATTATACACGCACCACTAGAGGAATCCGACATACACATTAACACCACCACTATGGGGGAGAATCACTACATACAGATTATACACCACCAACTAGGGAGATCACTACATACAGATTATACACCACCACTAGGAGGAGCGCACTCCAGACAGATTATACACCACCACTACGGGAGATCACTACTACCGATTATCATACCCACCACTAGGGAGATCATACATACCGATATACACCACCACTGAGTAGAGATCACTACATACAGATTATACACCACCACTATGGGGGATCGACTACATACCATTATACAACGCCACGCCCCTAAGGGGAGAGTCACTACATACACATTATACACCACCACTTAGGAGGCGATCACTATCACATTATAGCACCAGCCACTAGGAGGCGAATCACTACATACAATTATACAAACCACCCGAGGGGGAGATCACTACTACAGATTATACACCACCACTGAGGAGCTCCTACATACTATATCTATACACCACCACTAGGGGGAGATGCACTATCATTCAGAGTATAGTCACCGCCACACTAAGTGTGGGAGATCACGACATCGATTATACACACGCACTAGGAGTGAAGATCAACGTACAGTGCACAATTATACACCACACTAGGAGGGATCACTACATACACATATGACAACCCCCACTAGTGGGAGGATCACTAGTAGTCATCGCTCATTTGGTGGACAGCAGGTTTTGCACGGATGAATATGCTCCTGGTCTCCGTTCTTCCGGTCTTGCGATCAGTTTGCTGTCCGGTAGGAATTATTGACAAACTGTTACTGTTACCTAGAAATAAATGCGGGCAGAAAATTCCTTCAGAATCTGTAGACAAACCAGAACAATCAATTATTTTTTTTCCCTCCTGAAGTAAGGCAAGCACTCCCACCGGGCAGCATATTATGGGGTGTAATTAAGGGTAACTGACAAATGATTCTGGACAATGAATGTAAGTTGTCCTATGGGCAGAATGAGCTGTTTATCACATTCCAATATTTTCACATCCCCAAATGAAAGACAAAGCGAAATTGTTTCTTTTCAGAAATTTTGCTAATTATAGCTAAATGACCGCCATATGAGCATATGCCGATGAACGATATCGCCGTGGAGGGGGGGCGCGCCGACTAGCAATTGTCTTACTACCCACCCGTACCAGCACGGACCAAACCGTCAGACCTACAAGGGAATGTGCAATCCTGAATGTAATCCGACAGACGGCGCCTACGTCAACCACCACTAAACTCCGGCGGTACTGAACTACGGCACAGGTATAAGGACAATAGGGGCAGCTGTGTCTTCTACTATAGCTCGCTCCCAAGACAGTGTGCGCCCGTAGTGTAGGTGGGTATAATCTGGTCATGTAGATGTATACTCCTCCATATGGTGGTGTATTAATGTGTATGTAGTGGTCATCTCCCCTAGTGGTGGTGTGAATGTGTATGTAGTGATCTCCTCCTAGTGGTGGTGTATAATGTGGAGTAGTGATCTTCCCCAAGTGGTGGTGTATAATGTGTATGTATTGATCTCCCCCTAGTGTGGTGTAGAATGTGTATGTAGTGTCTCCTCCTAGTTGTGGTGTATAATGTGTATGTATTTGATCCCTCCTAGTGGTTGGTGTATAATCTGGTCTATGTAGTGTATCCTCCCCCTATGCGTAGGTATATAATGTTATGTAGTGATCTCCACACTAGTGTGGTGTATAATCTGTATGTAGTGGAGCTCCCCCTAGTGGTGGTGTATAATCTGTATGTAGTGTCTCCCCCCGTAGTGTAGGTGTCATAGATCTGTATGTATTGTTTCTCCCTCCAGTCGGGTGGTGTATACATGTGTATGTAGTGACTCCTCCTACTTGGTGTGTGTATAACTGTAGTATTGTGTCCTCCCCCTACTTGGTGGTGTAATAATTGTATGTAAATTGGATTCATCCTCCTAGTGGTGGTGTATAATGTGGTATGTAGTGACTCCTCCTAGTGGGATGGGTATAATATGTGTATTAGTGATCTCCTCCTAGTGGTGGTGTATAATCTGTATGTGTGATCTCCCCTAGTGGTGGTGTATAATGTGTATGTAGTGTCTCCCCTAGTTGGTGGGTGTATAATGTTTTGTATTGAGCTCCCCCTAGTGTTGGTGTATATGGTATGTCAGCTGATCTCCTCCGAGTGGTGCGTGTATAGGTTCATAGATTATGTAGTGATCTCTCCCTATGTTGGTGTATAATGTGCTATGTATTGTAATCTCCTGTAGTGGTGATGTATCACGGTTATGTATGAGTCTTCCTCTAGTTGTGAGTGTATATCTGTATGTAGTGATCTCCTCCTAGTGGTGGTGTATAAGGTCTGTACTCGTAGTATCACCCCTACCTAGTGGTGGTGTATCATGTGTTATGTAGTGATCTCCTCTTGGTGTGTATAATCTGTTGTAGTGATCGTCCCCTAGTGGTGGGTGGTAATAATTGTTGTGTGGATCTCCTCCTAGTGTTTGTATAATCTGTATGTAGTGATCTCCTCCTAGTGGTGTGTATAGCTGTATGTAGTGATCTCCTCCTAGTGGTGGTGTCGAATGTGTATTAAGTCATCTCCTCCTAGTGTGGTGTATAATTGTAGGTTTGATCTCCCCCTAGTGTTGGGTTAAGTGTATGTAGTGATCTCCCCCTAGTGTGGTGGTATAAGTTTATGTAAGTGATCTCCCCCTATGTGGTGTATAATCTGTATGTAGTGATCTCCTCCTAGTGTGGTGTATAATGTGTATGTAGTGATCTCCCCCTAGTGTGGTGTCTAATCTGTATGTAGTGACTCCCCCGAGTGGTGGTGGTATAATCTGTATGGTAGTGTCTCCTCCTAGTTGGTGGTGTATAATCGTATGTATGATCTCCTCCGAGTGTGGGTTATAATGTGTATGTAGTGATCTCCTCCTATGGTGGTGTATGTGTGTAGTAGTGATTCTCCCCTGTGGGTGTGTATATTTTGTATGTAGGTGATCTCCCCCTAGTGGTGGTGTAATAATCGTGTATGTAGTGATCCCTCCTATGGTTGTGTAATAATCTGTATGTATGATCATCCTCCTAGTGGTGGTGTATAATGTTATGTAGTGATCATCCTCCTAGTGGTGTGTATAAGTTTGTAGTGATCTCCTCCTAGTGGTTGGTGTATAATGTGTATGTAGTGACTCCCCCTAGTGGTGGTGTATAATCTGTATGTGTGATCTCCTCCTAGTGGTGGTGTTAAGTGTATGTATGATCTCCCCCTAGTGGTGGTGTATAATGTGTATGTAGTGATCTCCTCCTAGTGTGGTGTATAATGTGTATGAGTTATTCTCCTCCTAGTGTTGTGTATAATGTGTATTTAGTGACTCCCCTAGTGTGGGTATTATGTTATTTATGATCTCCTCCTATGGTGGTGTATAATGTGTATGTAGTGTCTCCCCCTAGTGGTGGTGTCTAATCTGTATGTAGTGATCTCCTCCTGTGGTGGTGTAAATGTGTATGTATTGATCTCCCCTAGTGTGGTGTAGAATCTGTATGTAGTGATCTCCCCTAGTGGTGGTGGAATAATCGTATGTAGTGATTCTACCTCCTATGGTGTGTAATAATCTGTATGTAGTGACTCTCCCCCTAGTTTGTGGTGTTTATAATGTGTATGTAGTGACTCCCCCTATGGTGGTGTATAATGTGTATTATGATCTCCTCCTAGTGGTGGTGTATACATCTGTAGTAGTGAGTCTCCTATTGTGGTGTCGAATGTTATGTAGTGATCTCCCCCCTAGTGGGGTGTATAATTCTGTGATGTAGTGATCTCCCCCTAGTGGGTGGTGTATATGCTAGTGTATCTCCTCCTAGTGGTATGTAATCTGTATGTAGTGATCTCCCCCTAGTGTGGTGGTATAATGTGTATGTAGTGATCTCCCCTAGTGTTGGTTGTCTAATGTGTTATGTAGTGATCTCCTCCTCGTGTGGTGTATAATGTGTATGTAGGTCTCCTCCTAAGTGGTGGTGTATAATGTGTAATGTAGTGAGTCTCCATCCTAGTGGTGGTTGTATAATCCTGGTATGGAGTGATCTCCCCTAGTGGTGGTGTTAATGTTAGTAGTTGGATCTCCCCCTAGTGGTGGTGTATAATCTGTATGTAGCTGATCTCCCCCTAGTGGGGTGTATCATGTGTATGTAGTGATCTCCTCCTATGGTGGTGGATAATGTGTATTAGTGATTCTCCTCCTAGTGGTGGTGATATGTGTATAGTGATCTCCCCCTAGTGGTGGTGTATAAATGTGAGTGTAAGTGATTCTCCACCCTAGTGGTGGTGTATAATCTGGTATGTAGTGACTCCTCCTAGGGTGGTGTATAATGTGTATGTATTGGAATCTCCCCCTAGTGGTGGTGGGTATACTCTGTATGTAGTGATCTCCCCCTACAGTGTGGTGAAGTACATGTGTTGTAGTGATCTCCTCCTATGGTGGTGTATCATGTGTATGTAGTGACCTCCCCCTAGTGGTGGTGTATAATGGTATGGTGTCTCACCCCTAGTGGTGGTGTATAATCTTATATGTATTGATCCTCCTCCTAGTGGTGGTGTGTATCATGTGTTATGTAGTGATCTCCTCCTAGTGGTGGGGTATAATGTGTATGTAGTGATCTCCTCCTAGTGGTGGTGTATAATGTGTATGTAGTGATCTCCTCCTAGTGGTGGGGTATAATGTGTATGTAGTGATCTCCTCCTAGTGGTGGTGTATAATGTGTAATTAGTGATCTCCCCTAGTTGTGGTGTAAATGTGTTGTATTGATCTCCTCCTAGTGGTGGTGTTATGTGTTGTGTGATCTCCCCCTAGTGGTGGTGTATAATCTGTATGTAGTGATCTCCCCCCTAGTGGTGGTGTATAATTCTGTATGTATTGATCCCCCCTAGTGGTGGTGTAATAAGAGTATGTATGTCTCTCCAGTGGTGGTGTATAATCTGTATGTAGTGATCTCCCCCCTAGTGGTGGTGTATAATGTGTATGTAGTGATCTCCCCCTAGTGGGGGTGTATAAATTTTTATTATGATCTCCTCCTAGTTGTTGGTGTATAATGTGTATGTAGTGTCTCCTCCTATGGTGGTATATAATGTGTATGTAGTGATCTCCTCCTAGTGGTGGTGTATATCTGTATGTAGTGATCTCCTCCTAGTGGTGGTGTATAATGTGTATGTAGTGATCTCCCCCTATTGTGGGTGTATATCTGTATAGTGATCTCCCCCTATGGTGGTGTAATAATTCTGTATGTATGATCTCCCCTAGGGGTGGTGTAATATGAGTATTAGTGATCGTCCTCCTAGTGTGATGTAGATATCGTTTGTGTGATCTCCCCTAGTGTGGTGTATAATGTGTGATGTAGTGATCTCCCCCTAGTGGTGGTGTATAATGTGTAGTAGGATCTCCTCCTAGGTTGTGGTGTATAATGTTGTATGTAGTGATATCCTCCTAGTGGTGGTGTATAATGTGTATGTATTATCTCCTCCTAGTGGTGGGTGTATCTGTATTTATGATCTCCTCCGAGTGGTGGGGTTAATGTGTATGTAGTTATCTCCCCCAGGGGTTGTTGTATAATCGTATGTAGTATCTCCCCCTAGTGGTGGTGTAATGTGGTCTGTAGTGGATCTTCCTCCGAGTGGTGGTGATAATGTGTATGTAGTGATCATCCTCCTAGTTGTGGTGTAATATGTGATGTATTGATCTCCCCCCTAGTGGTGTGTATAATGTGTATGTAGTGATCTCCCCCTATGGTGGTGTCTAATCTGTCTGTAGTGATCTCCCCCTAGTGGTGGTGTATAATGTGTAAGTATTGTGATCTCCTCCTAGTGTGGTGTAATAATGGTATTAGTGATCTCCTCCTAGTGTTGGTGTATAATGTTAATGTAGTGAGCTCCGCCCCAGTGTGTGTATAATCTTATGTAAGTGATCTCCTCCTAGTGGTGGGGTCATAATCTGTATTAGTGATCTCCTCCTAGTGGTGTGTATAATCTGTATGTAGTGATCTCCCCTGGTGGTGGTGTATAATCTGTATGTAGTGATCTCCCCCCTAGTGTGGTTATACTCTGTATGTAGGATCTCCCCTAGTGGTGGTGTATATCTGTATGTAGTGATCTCCCCTATTTGGTGTGTGTATTGTATGTTTAAATTGATCTCCTCCTATTGGGGTTGTATAATCTGTATGTTTGAGCTCCCCTAGTGGTGGTGTATAATGTGTATGTAGTATGAATCTCCCCTATGTTGGTGTATATGTGTATGTAGTGATCTCCCCCTAGTGTGGTGTATAATGTGTATGTAGTGATCTCCTCCTAGGGGTGTGTTATAAAATCTGTATGTAGTGATCTCCCCCGAGTGTGTTTATCATCTGTATGTAGTTGATCTCCTCTAGTGGTGGTGTAATAATTGTATGTAAGTGATCTCCTCCTAGTGTGGTGTACATTTGTTGTAGTGATATCCCCCCTAGTGGGTTGTGTATAAGGTGTAGTAGTGATCTCCTCCCCCTAGTGTGGTGTATCTGTGTACAAAAAATTGGGGTAGTGATCTCCCCCTATGGGGTGTATATCTGTATGTAGTGATTCTCTCCCCTAGTGGTGGTGTATAAGACTGTATGTAGTGATCTCCCCCTAGTGGTGGTGTAATAATCTGTATGTCGTGCTCTCCCCCTAGTGGTGGTTGTATAATCTGTAGGTAGTGATTCTCCCCCTGTGGGTGGTGTATAATCTTTGTAGTGATTCTCGTGATCTCCCCCTAGTGGTGGTGTATAATCTGTATGTAGTGATCTCCTCCTAGTGGTGGTGTATAATCTGTATGTATTGAGCTCCCCCTAGTGGTGGTCTATTATCTTGTCCATTACTTGTAGACACTTGCCGCTCTCTGAGTATTTGCTGGTCCCGGCAGCCACTAATGATATTTCTTTATCTTTGTTGTAGCAGGTTAATGTGTCAGGGGTAAGTATGTTCCCCCCCCCCCCATACACACACACATTACTGTGACATGACTGTGTGCAGCTTGTATGGTGGAGGGGGAATAATGAGATTGGACATTGGAGATTAGTGTAAGCGCCAGATCCGCAGCAGACACTGGGCGTCCGCCAATGACGAGCGGGTGAGGGGAGCCGCAGCGCTTCCAGCCTCCAGTGCCAGCAGGAGAATAGCGCATCCCCTTGTTATACATGAATTGATCCTCGGGCTTGGAACTAAATTTGGTCCCTCGTAGAAAAAGAACAGACCCTTCAGACTGATCGCTGGAAGAGAGCGAAGAGGCGTCTCAGTCACAGGGCTGGAATACTGCAGCACCAGTTGTATTATATATAACAAAGTATATACTGGCTCAGGGGAGGTATATTACAACCACGGCAAGTGTGAATGGGCTTAAAAGAAATATCTAGTACAAGAGCAGGTATTACCATCTCCCTATGTCTGGAATTTCAACTTTTTTCAATGAGCCTACGGGGCTCCAGGCTTCATTAAGGAACCTACCACTTCTGATGTAGGTAGAGATACAAACAGCCGGGCACCACTCAGGGTGAGCTGGTGGCCTGTGCGTATCTCCGTTAGTGTTAAAACCGCGGTAATCGCGGTTTTAACACTTTTTGAAACTTTCTAGCAGAAACTGCTTTGCGGCGCTTCGTGCACACGATCGTCGCGCTGGAGCCTACCGTGGAAACGCCGCGGCGTTGCGCGCGCACGGTCGCGCGCCAGTCGCCGAAGCATTTTCTGCTAGAAAGTTTCAAAGTGTTAAAACCGCTATACGCGGTTTTTAACACTACGAGACTAGCACCGTCCCCAGCTCACCCGTGAGCTGGTGCCTCGGATGTTTTTGTCTCTCATACCTACCTTCAGAAGTGGTAGGTTTCCCTTTAAACCCCTGACGCACCTCTGGCTTATTTGCATACATTCCTTCGCCGGTGGTATATTGCCCTTTAGGAATCCTTAAGATATCTCCTCCCTGTTATTCATCCCGTATTTTACATGTCCCTGATGAATCAGGGCTGGAATCCTACAACAATGTAATAAATATTTGTATCATACACAATTTAACCATAATATTGATACAATAATAAGATATACAAGATCAGTTTATAGTAACATGGACATTCGCCATTTACCTGTACACTATCTATAATTCAGGATAATACTTGTATGTATAGCGGATGGTGCTGGCCCCACGAGGAGTATTTCCACCTGACCCGTGTACAGTCAGGAAATAAGTCATCATCACTCTCCAAATGAATAATATGAAAGTCGCCGAGAGACGTCATCCAGCGGGCGCCGAATGGTTCAGGACATTTTCTTGTTTTAATTAACTATCAAAGTATCTTCAAAGGGATTCTATGTGTCTGCCACGTCTGGAGGGGAGGGATGGAAGTGTCAGCCTCCTCTAGTCACAGCTCAAGCAGTGCTCAGCAATGAGGGTCCTAGACTGCACATTATACGGTGATGCCCCATGAGATATACAATCCTATGTACAATATGTACAATCTGCTCAGCTCCTCCTGCCTCTATAATACATTCTGGCCCTGCAGATAGGACCTATTACAATCCTGCTCAGCTTCCTCCGCTCTATAACTGCGGCCTGCAGATAGGACATTATATACAATCTGCTTCAGCTCTTCCTGCTCTATAAACATGCGCCTGCATTAGAACACTATGTACATCCGCCAGCTCCTCCTGCTCTATGTAAACCAAAAAAAAATGCTGTGTGCAGCTAGGACACTATGTACAATATGCTCAGCTCCCCTCCTGCTCTATACCATGCCTGCCTGCAATATACACTTATTACACTATGCTCCACTGCTCCCCTGCTCTTACATGCTGCCCTGCAGAGGGACACTATGTGACAATATGCTCAGCTCCTCCTGCCTCTATAACATGCTGCTTCAATGGACACTATGTATACATTTGCTTCAGTCCTCCTTCTCTATAACATCTGCTGCCAGAGAGGACTCCGAATGTACAATCTTCCTCCCTCCTCTGCTCTATAACATGCTGCCTGCAGATAGACACTATATACAATCTGCTCAGTCATTCTGCTCTAATAACATGCTGCCTGCAGATAGGACACTATGTAGAGTCTACTCACTCCGCTCCTTCCTTGCTCATCACATGCGGCCTGCAGCAGGACCAATGTACAAATCTGCTTCCCTCCTGGCTCTATTACATGCCTGCTTGCAAGATGGACACTAGTACAATCTGCTCACCTCGTCCTGCCTATAACATGGCCTGCAGATAGGACACTGTGTACATCTGCTTAGCTCCTCCTGCTCTAAACATGCTGCCTGCAGCTAGAGACACTGTGTACAATCTGTTAGCTCCTCCTGCTCTATAACATGCTGCCTGCAGATAGGGACACATGACAATCTTGCTCAGCGCCTTCTGCTCTTAACATGCTGCCTGCAGCTAGGACCTGTGTATAATCTGCTCTCCTCCTCCTGCTCTATAAATGCTGCCATTGTAGATAGGACAACTGGTATAATATGGCAGGTTCCCTTTAATATGGCGGCAGCCAGAGTGATAATATTGACATAACTGGATGTCTTTCTTCTGAGACTGAGTGAAAAGATTCCTGTCACCCGCGCCGGCCCCAGATATGAATGTCCTGTGATCTATGGCCGGATTTACGGATATTGGATATGGTGCCGAGGGAACGGAAAAGGCCAATACTGGCAGAAGGGTCACCCTGGCATGGGCAGAGGGTCACCAGGGGGCATGAGGGGACGTCAGGGACATCACACGTCTATGTATTATCTGCTGTGGTGATGAGTGTTCATTGTATCTATTTCGCATTTAGTTACAATATGGAAGTTTTATTTCATGCCAATTCAAATCTGCACGCACGACCGGTCCTGATGACTCACTCAACTTATTGGATCACGACATGGCATTGTTTGATTGATGTATCTTCACAGTCATTAGTGCACCCTGTGCACACCTACGATCAGACAGACAGATGGACAGCCTGTCCGGCTCCATGGTCCAGACCTATAGGACATTCATTATATGAGATGATGGGTGGGGACATCCTGACCAATCAGTCTGCTGAAGCGCCTTCCTCGTACATGAGTGATGGAAACCCCCTTATAAATCCATTTCTATTCTGCAGTCTACATGGCCTGCCCTGGTCTTGATGTGTGAGTGGATGGATATCATGGAAACAGAAGAATAAGAAAATGGGAATATCGACAGCGGTCCGGTACAATTAGATCTGTAATCCCGGATCCGCCGACCTCGGTCATTTATTTCAGGGTGTAAAATCCATGACAGGAAGTGACTTTGTAATCCAGGGAAAGACGGCAGGAAAACCGATCAAAATCAAAAAACAAAGAGAAGGGTGGCCTGAGAGGCTGTCTGTCAGCCAGGAAATCATGGGCGACCTTCCTTCTCCGGGAGAAGTGATGGATTCCTGCTTCTCCTCACAGCTCGCTCCGGACTCTCATAGATTGTAATACCAATCCTGACACAACACACGGTGCGCGTGCTCAGGAGACATTCCCTCACGCGTAAACGGGCATCAGCTGCCAGTGACCCCAAGGCAATGCAATAGCCTTAAGCTCCCTAGTTGTAGAATGTGAGAACCTCTCGCAATTTTACAGTGATCTCACTGCAAAACACAATTAGATCATAAGAAACTTAACTCACTTCCCTCCTTCTTAGTGAAAATCTCCAACATCCATTGCACATGTTTAATCTCCCATTGCAATCAAAATCCTTGAAACTGCAGAACTTTCATCTCCCTGTAAACCGCTTTCTGGCAACATACATTTTCTTTTCAAGGATTACATTGAAGTCAATGCAGGAAATCAATTGCTTGTTGGTATAGGGATAGAAGGGACTAAGTTCGTGTAGGCCCCCTCCCCCGCATGACGTGTCCGCACTGCATTATCACGGGGGCGTTCCCTGTCACTACTTGGGGTGACTTATATAGATTTTATAGGACAAATCCACCATTAAAATACGGAATTAGCGAGTGCCAGTCATCAGGGCGAATGCACTCTGCAGCGGAAACCCTACATCTCAGAATCTTAGGAATCAGGACGAGGGGACACGGTTGCTGGCTCCGGCTGATGTGGGGGGGTGGGTCACCTGTTATTATCTTACTCCAGCGTGGGGATAAGGTCCCACGGGCCCCTGGAGTGTCACATGATAGGCCCCACCCCAGGCCAACCACGTGTCACCGGTGTTAGCACCAGTGCACTCGATATCCTCTAATAATGTCCTCATATACTAACATCTCTATCACCTCTATACCCTCCATATCCGCAACTCTTGTTCTGTTTTATTAAAGTTAATTTACAATGAACGTCCCACCTTCTCTATATCCCATCTATTTAGAAAAATCAATCCCATTCCCGACTGCATGAACCCTCCCCCCTGACTTCTGCCCAGCCAATCCCCAGACGTGCAGGAGATGTGGATTCTGGATGACTAAGCTGGCTCCCAGCTGGCAAGTCTGCCACCTAGCGACCACATCTTACATCTGCCCCCATTTCCTCCTGCTGGACTGAACATTAACTATAACATCAAAGGTAAAACATTACAGAATTACAGAACTCGCAATAACATGGGAGGGCGGGGGGCAGCTGATGTCCCTCAAAGGAGAGAGAACATGAAGCCATAAGGTGTATATAACCCCCCACGTCCTGTAGAGGGGATGACGTCAGGAGGTAACAGTAGGGGGGGAGAACAGATCACCAACCCTATTAAAGTGCAAATAGTACCCAAACATCTGGCTACTTCCAGCACTGCTCAATCCTGATTGATCTCTACAATACAAAGCAGGATCCAATGTCTCTACATAATAGCAGAAGTCCATTGGATCCGTCACACCTTCCTTTGACTTTCTTGCGGTTTCCGTTGTTGCCGCCTGCGGTTGTACCGTCGTCCTTTTTGATTATAGATGTTTATTTCGTTTTGGGCTGAAAACTGAGAATTAAAGTTTTTCTAAATAATTTCCAAGATTATCATCAATATTTACAAAAAATGGGTGTTTTTAGAGGACTAGAGGGGGTCCAGACTCAATGGTGCCCTTTATACGGACCCCCGAAATCCTCTGTATGAAATTGGGTCCCACCCCGTCAGCGCCTATGATGTGTCCTTATGTGGACGGAGACACCCGGACTCCGGAATCTAATATTATTTACATTAAGGATTTAATAACGTGCAGTGAGCGCTTGTGTACCCAGATATTACAATGTAACCAAGCCTCAGAAATGAGCAGTTGACCCAGTCCTAGCGGTCTCCTCGGAGAAGTTTCCTCCGCATAATCACTTATAACACGCTGCAAACCTCAAAGTGGCGCTGACCTTTCTGGTGGATAGAAGCTGCCGGGCGCCCTCATCGGATCACAGCTGCTTGTTATTCCTTTCTCAGCCGCAACCTTTTAGAATCTCGCACAAAACGTCTCTTCTCCTGACCCACCGCGCGACAAACACAGATCTCCCAGATCAAGTGTCGGTGTGAGAACACCTCCAGACCCCAGAACAGACCCCGAGGTGCCAGGGTGCTGATGGGATTAGATCACAGCTCAGCACACAGTATCACCCAGGAAGGGATTAGATACGACAGCTCAGCAGACCAGTATCACACATGATTAGGATTAGATAACACTCAGCAGACAGTATCACACAGGATGGGAGTAATAATACAGCAGCTCAGCAGACAGTATCACCAGGATAGGATTAGTACACAGCTCCAGAACAGTATCCACATGATAGGATTAATATACAACAGCTCAGCAGACAGTTATCACACAGGATAGGAATAGATACACAGCTAGCAGACGTCATCCACCGGATAATGATTAATCAACAGCTTCAGCAGGTCAGGTATCACCCAGATAAGATTATATACACAGCTCAGCAACAGTATCACACGATGTGGGATTAGATACACAGCTCAGCAGACAGTAATCACACAGGATAGATTAAATACACAGTCTTCAGAATACATATCACACTGATAGGATTAATACACAGCTCAGCAGACAGTATCCACAGGATAGGATTAGATACCCAGCTCAGCAGACATATCACCCAGGATAGAATTAGATACACAGCTTTATCAGTCAGTATCACACAGGATAGGGAATTAGAATACACAGCTCCGGCAGACAGTATCACCAGGATAGTATTAGGTAAACAGCCATCAGACAGAGTAGCATCACATTTATGATGGATTAATCCCAGCTCAGTAGGCAGATCACACATGATAGGTTAGATACATAGCACCAAGCAGTCCGTACTCACACAGGAATAAGATTAGATAACAGCTCAGCAGACAGTACACACAGGATGGGGATGAGATCACAGCTAAGCGACAGTATCACCCGGATAGGATTAGGTCACGCTTAGTCAGTCATCTATCACACGGTAAGATTAATACACAGCTCCACAGACAGTATCACACAGGGGATGGATTAGATACCCAGCTCAGCAGACAGTATCACACAGATATGATTTAGATACACAGCTCGCAGACAGTATCACCCATGATAGTATTATATACACAGCTCATCAGACAGTATCAACACATGTTAGGATTAGATACACAGCTCATCAGCCGTATCAACACAGGATAGAATTAGATACAGCTTAGAATTCAGGTATCACCGGATAGGATAGATCACAGCTTCAGCAGACAGTATCACACAGGAAGGATAGATTAGGTAAACAGCTCAGCAGCAGTATCACATATGATGGATTAGATACACACTCATAGGCAGTCTCACACATGATAGGATTAGATACAATAGCACAGCAGACAGTTCACACAGGATAGGATAAGATACACATCTCAGCTAACAGTATCACACAGGAAGGATTAATAACAGCTCAGCAGACAGTATCACACGGATAGGATAGATACACAGCTCAGCAGACGTATCACCCAGGATAGGATAGATACAGCAGCTCAGCAAGAGTATCACCATGATAGGATAGATACACACTCGCAGGCCAGTATCATACATGATAGGATTAGATACACAGCTCAGCAGCAGTATCACACAGGTAGTATTAGATACCAGCTCAGCATGGACAGTATCAACACCAGGGTAGGATTAGATCACAGCTCATCAGCAGTATCACAACAGGATGGATAGATACCCAGCGCCGCATAGACAGTATCATACATGATAGGGATTAATACCCAGCTCAGCAGAGACAGTATCACACAGGATAGGATAGATACACAGCTCAAGGCAGACAGTATCACATAGGCTAGTATTAGATACAACAGCTCAGGCAGTCAGATCACACCGTAGAGATTAGAGACAACAGCTCATCAGACAGTATCACCCAGATAGGATTAGTTACACAGCTCAGTCAGACAGTATCACACAGGAGAGGATTAGATACACAGCTCAGCAGCAGATCACACAGGGTAGGATGATACCAAGCTCAGCAGACCGTATCACACAGGATAGGATTAGATACACAGCTCAGCAGACATATCATACAGAATGGGGATTAGATCACGCTCAGCAGACAGTATCACCAGGATAGGGATTAGATACACAGCTCAGCAGACAGTATCACACATGAGAGCGATTAGATACACAGCTCAGCAGCGTATCACACATGATGGGATTAGATACACGCTTAGCAGACAGTAATCATACAGAATGGGATTAGATAAACACTCAGCAGACAGTATCAACACAGGATAGGATTAGATACCATGCTCAGCATGACATATCAACAGAATGGGAATTAGATCAGGGCGTTGCTAGGGTGAAAAGATCCGGGGCCGGGCCCCATGCATGTGTATCAGACTTTTAGTATGCCCCCCCTGTACATACCCCCTCACATGTGCTTGGCATAACAAACCTGCCAAGTGTAATACAGCACAGAAACCACAGGAAATCCCCTACTTTTTTCCCTCCAGTGAACTGCGGTGAACGTCTCCATCTCTCCCATTAGACACAACACCACATCTTATGTTCCCCATTGTCCCTATATCTTGGACGTGTTTTTATCCTCAAACCTCCCCACACACTCCTCCCAGTAGCTAATGTTGCCTCTCACACAGCCCCCCCCCGTAGCTTAATGTGGCCCTCACACATCCCCCCCCGTAAGCTCTCTGTGTGCCCTCACACGCCCCCCATAGCTATGTGCCCTCCCACAGCCCCCCCCAGTAGCTAATGTGCCCTCACCACAGCCCCCCCATTAGCTAATGTCCCCCACATAGCCCCCCCCAGTCAGCTAATGTTGCCCCCACAAAGCCCCCCCAGTAAGTCTGTGGCCCCCACACAGCCCCCCAGTAGTCTGTGCCCCCCAGCCCCCCCAGTGGTAATGTCCCCCACACAGCCCCCCCCCCCCCCCCCCCATAGTATGTCTCCCCAAGCAGCCCCCCCCCCATGTAAGTAATGTCCCCACACGCCCCCCCCCCCCAGTAAGTATGTCTCCCACACAGCCCCCCCCCGTAAGTAATGTCTCCCACACCGCCGCCCCCCCCCCGTAGTAATGTCTCCCACACAGCCCCCAGTAGGCTAATGTGCCCCCACACAGCCCCCCCTGTATGGTACTGTTCCCCAACAACAGGCCCCCCCAGTAGGAATGTTCCCACACACATCCCCCCCCCCCCCCCAGTATTAATTCTCCACCGCCCCCGCCAGGCCCCCCCCCCCCCCAGTAAGTAATGGTCTCCCACACATCCCCCAGTAATCTAATGTGCCCCCACACAGCCCCCCCCTGTAGGTAATGTCCCCCACACAGCCCCCCAGTAGCTAATGTGCCCCCACACAGCCCCCAGTATCTAAGGTGCCCCGCACACATCCCCCCCTGTAGGTAATCCCCACACAGCCCCCCCAGTTAGCTAATGTGCCCCACACACCGCCCCCCGTAGATAATTCTCCCACACAGCCCCCCCCCAGTAAGTAATGGCCCCCACACAGCCCCCCCAGTAGGTAATGTCTCCCACACAGCCCCCCCCCCCCCCAGTAAGTAATGTCCCCCACACAGCCCCCCCATTAGGTCATGTCTCCCACACAACTCAGCCCCCCAGTAGGTAAGTCCTCCCATCACAGGACCACACAGTAGCTAATGTCCCCCCACATAGCCCCCCTACAGTAAGTAATTTGCCCCCCACGCCCCCCCAGTAAGTATGTGCCCCCACACAGGCCTCCCCCCAGTAAGCTAAGGTCCCCACATAGCCCCCCAGTACTATGGCCCCCACACAAGCCCCCCCAGTAAGTAATGTGGCCCCCACACAGCCCCCCCCAGTAGGTGATTCACAAGCCCCATAGGTTATCTCCCCCAACAGCCCCCCCAGTAGGTATTCTCTCCCACCAAGCCCCCCCAGTAGGTTGCTCCCACACCCCCCCCCAGTAGGTATGTCTCCCACATCAGTCCCCCCCAGTAGGTATGTTGTCCCACAACCGCCCCCCCACGTAGTAATGTGTCCCACACAGCCCCCCCCCCATGTAGGTAATGTCCCCGCCCCCCAGTCTGCCCAACGGACCCACAGTAAGCAATGTGCCCCCACACACCCCCCCAGTAGGTAAATGTCTCCCACACAGCCCACAGACCCCCCCCCAGTAGTATGTTGGCCCCACCACAGCCCCCCCGTAGTGTAAGTCCCACAGCAGCCCCGCCCAGTAGCTCACTTGCCGCCCACACCACTGCCCCCCCAGTAAGTAAATGTGCCCCACCAGCCTCCACCCCAGCTTAGGTAATGTCTCTCCACCACAGCTCCCCCCCCCATTATCTATGTTGCCCCCAGCAGCCAAGAAGTTTGCCCCCACACAGTCCGCCCAGTATATGTGCGCCCCCACCAGCCCCCCCAGGTAAGTATGTGCCAACACAGCCCCCCAGTAGGTAATGTCCTCCACACAGGCCCCCCCCCCCCCAGTAAGTATGTCTCCCACACAGGACCCACAGTAGTAATGTCTCCCACACAGCCCCCCCCCCCAGTAAGTAATGTGCCCCCACACCCCCCCACAGTAGCTAATGTGCCCCCACACAGCCCCCCTGGGATAAGATGTCCCCACACAGCCACCCCAGTAGCTAATTGCCCGCCCCCACACAGCCCCCCCAGTAGCTAATGTGCCCCCCACACAGCCCCCCCAGTACTATTTCTCCCACAACACGCCCCCCCCCCAGTAAGTAATGTGCCCCCACCAGCCCCCCAAGTTAGGTAATGTCTCCCCACAGCCCCCCCAGTATAATGTCTCCCCCAGCCCCCCATAGTAATGTCTCCCACCAGGAACCCCACAGTAGGTAATGTCTCCCCACACGCCCACCCCCCCACCCACCCCCCCCCATAAGTAATGTCTCCCACACAGCCCCCCACAGTAGCTAATGTGTCCCCACACACCCCCCCTGTAGGTAAAGTCCCCACACAGCCCCCCAGTAGGTAATGTGCCCCCACACAGCCCCCCCAGTAGCTAATGTGCCCCCACACAGCCCCCCCAGTAGGTAATGTGCCCCACAACAGCCCCCCCCACGTTAATGTGCCCCCACACGCCCCCCCACGTATATGTGCCCACACAGCCCCCCCAGTATCTAAGTGCCCCCACAACAGCCCCCCCCAGTGCTAATGTCCCCCACCAGCCCCCCCAGTAAGTATGTGCCCCCCACAGCCCCCCCATAGTAATGTGCCCCCCACACCCCAAATGCTCCCCCCCGCCCCCCAGTAGTAATGTCCCCACCAAGCCCCCCCCAGTACTAATGTCCCCCACAAGCCCCCCCAGTAGCTAATGTGCCCCCACAAGCCCCCCCCAGTAAGTATGTGCCCCCACACACCCCCCCCAGTAAGTATGTGCCCCCACACAGCCCCCCCAGTAGGTAATGTCTCCCACACAGCCCCCCCAGTAGGTAATGTCCCCACACACCGCCCCCCAGTAGGTAATGTCTCCCACAGTAGGTAATGTCTCCCACACAGCCCCCCCCCCTGTAAGTAATGTCTCCCACACAGCCCCCACAGTAGCTAATGTGTCCCCACACAGCCCCCCCAGTAGGTAAAGTCCCACAACAGCCCCCCCGTAGGTAAAGTCCCCACACAAGCCCCCCCAGTAGGTAAGTCCCCCACGCCCACACTTACCTCAATGTGCAGGTCTATGTGTTCCTGTGTGTTTCCCCGGCAGGTCATTGCCATGAATCACACAGGTCCTCAGAGTATTTTCCTCCAGGCGCAGCCCCTGCTGGGAAAACAGTGACTGCACTCCTCTTGTACCATCTGGGAGTCGTGATCAAGAAGGATGCGCAGGGAGATCCGGGGCCCAGCAAAAGATCCGGTGTCACAGCCCGATCTTTTGACCTATCGACGCCCCTGGATTAGATACACTGCGTCAGTACGTTGGACGATTTTCTATGTTTTTCAGTGAGTGCCGAATTCGGGCATTACTCCATCCATCCCAGATCCGGCGGTTCGTCTCAGTTTGGGCCTGTCTGATTTGGGGGTTAGAGTTGTATAGATGTATATAATGTAGAGGGCGTCAGCTGTGCCTGTGCTGTACCCCCTGGGCGAACCTCCCCCGCACATCCATATATTGTCCCCTCCCTTACATCGTATTCCTCAGACTCGCCCAAATGACGCCAGGGAGTAGGGCTCCCAAGCTGGAGCCGATCTTTGACGCCACCGCACCGGGTGATACCTCATCATCTTCTCCGCGAGGCTCATCTCAGATCTGAGTATTCCAGATTAGGAGTCAGCAGTTCGGAGCAGTAATCCATCATCAGAGTAGGTCTGGGGGGGTCAGCTAGGTGGGGATCTGTATCGGGCCGGTGTGATGAATAGTGTAATATGAGAGATCACGGCCTGTGGTGTCCCCCTTCATTGTCGGTGGTGCTGCCTGGGGCAAGAGGCTCAACTCGTCTCGTGTCTGGTGCCCTCCTAGAGGAAAGGCGGAGAAAGGAAAGAGCTGTCTGAACATGAGCTAAGGAATTCTTCTGCTGCACTTGTCAGTTCCCATATTCACTGCATTGTATGCAAGTTGAGCCTTTTGCCTCAGGCAGCACCACCTGCAGCAAGATGGAGGGGCGGCATGAGTAGGGCAGTCACCTGACCTGACACCTATAAACAGTGTCCCTTTACATGTGATGTGAGCTCAGGTGTGACCACTGATACATTACTAGTGGACGGGGCAGAGGGGGCGCTGTTCTAGAGCTCGGATCCCCCCCTGCCCCTGACGACCTCTCTGCTCAGGGCTTGATGAAGTCTCAGTTCTAGTCTTGTGATGCGCAGACGTATCAGGTCTATGGTCCTGCCTTGTGTTACATGAGGCTCTCAGGAAGGTTTCTGCTCCATTCATGTTATGACTGTTTATGCCTTTTTCACGTTCTACAAAAAAAAATATATAAAACCCAATAAAAAGATTTTAAAAAATTCCAAAAAAGTCTGTTATCTGATTTATGGAAACAAATAACCTCTGGATGTTGTGAGGAGACGTCTTCTCTGCCATCAGACGATTCCAATGTCTTGACCGGTGATGGTGGTTCCCGGTCAGGGACGAGTCTTAATGGCGCGGCTGTAATAACCGGACACTGGCGCCGCCGCTCTCCGGACGCTCCGTGAAAACTTGCCAGAGGAATTTTTTTACTTTTAAGAAAAATATTCTGTTCGGTTTGGAGGACAATGGCGTCTGCGGAAAACGCTTAGGAACAATTAAACCCTTAGGGAAGGAGAAGACAAAGGTAAGATTTAAGGGTCCACATTCCGAAAAGACCAACTCGCCCGTGGTTTTTCCATGGAGATGACACAAACCACAAAGAAAAGAAGAAAAACACATTTCATTCCATTCACTTGGTCCAGAACGAACGTTACCAAATGTTACGTTTTATCTCAGATTGTTATTAACTCTTTCTCTGCATCACTGCTGTAATAGGCGGGTGGATGGGGACCACCGGTGCCCCAGATGGGTTTGATTGGGGGCTAATCCCAGGTTAGTTTTACCCTTTGACTGAAGACTTTGCTGCCCCTGGATAAGACATATTGGAGTCTCCTGTGTCTTATCCAGTTATTTCCTGCATAGGTCAAGCTCCGCTCCATCCTCCATCCCCAAATTTTCCTAATTATTATTTGACTAGTGGTTGACAATAACCGTGACGATGAGTAATAAGAATAAGGTTTATGTTCATGGCGATACAATGGAATATACGGCGATAACGATACAAGGTCCAACGCCGGATTTATCCATCAGAAATATGTAACATTTGTCTCAATCGATTATTGGATGAAGCAATTCCATGAGTTGATGGATCCTGATGGTCGGCATCACTTGTGTCCCACATGATAGGACTGAGGCTGGGATGAAGGTGTCACACACCAGGGACATTAGTTCTAGTCAGTATGACCTTGTCACAAGGAAAATGACTTTATGATGGAGGTGAGTGAGGAGAAATGAGGGGCAGACAAGGAGGAGGGCGAAAAGATGGGGCAGGGGGAGAGAAGAAATGATGGCAGAGAAGAAGAGAAAGCAATGAGGAAGGAAAGAGGAAGAGAAGAGGAAAAAAGTGTCCAAGGGAAGAGGAAGGAAAGAGGAAGAGAAGGTGCAAGAGAAGAGGAAGAGACAAGGAAGTAAAGAGGAAGAGAAGGTGCAAGAGAATAGGAAGGAAATGGGAAGAAAAGGTGCAACAGAAGAGAAAGAGAAGGTGTAAAAGAAGAGGAAGAGAGGAGGAGAGAGGAAATAAGTGCAGAGAAGAGGAAAGACAAGAAGAAGAGGAAGAGAAGGTGCAAGAGAATAGGAAGGAAATGGGAAGAAAAGGTGCAAAGAAGCGAAGGTGCAACAGAAGAGAAAGAGAAGGTGTAAAAGAAGAGGAAGAGAAGAGGAAAAAAGGGTCCAAGGGAAGAGGAAGTAAAGAGGAAGAGAAGGTGCAAGAGAAGAGGAAGAGACAAGGAAGTAAAGAGGAAGAGAAGGTGCAAGAGAAGAGGAAGAGACAAGGAAGTAAAGAGGAAGAGAAGGTGCAAGAGAATAGGAAGGAAATGGGAAGAAAAGTTCAAAAGAAGCGAGGGCAACAAAGAAGAGAAGAAGTTAAAAGAAGAGGAAAAGGAGGCATGAAAGAGAAGAGAGGTGTAAGATAAAAGAGAAGTGCAAGACTAGAGAAGGAAGGTGGGAGGGGACAAGGAATACATTCTTTCTATAAGTTGGGGCAGTTCTCTCCTTCCTCCTTCTGGCCATGCCTCTGCTCAGTGTCTTCTGATCCCTCAATGATTGGTGTCTATCAGTTGTGGCTTTCAGTGAGTGCAGAGATTCTGAGCGGTTACATACAATGCAGAATACATGGAGAGCGGAAGTGAGACTTCTGAAGAAAGAACAAGCTGTGATAAGTGATGCACGAAAGCAAAGAGCAAGAGAAGTGAAGAAAGAAGGGGATGCATAGAGAAAGGGAAGAGGAAAAGACTCAGGTGCAATGGAAGAAGATTACACACGAGGAGGAGGAGGGAGAGGTGGCATGTGGGGAAGAAGAAGAAAAGAAGAAGTGGAGAAGAGGAGATGTAAAAGGGAGGAGGAAAAGGGAGATGGTTTGGGGAATGAAGTGGAAGTGAAAAAGAAGGACTAATGAAGCAAAAAAAATCCATGTGACAATATAGAAAGGAACAGGAAATGTAGAAGGAAGGAAGATACAATGGATTGAGATATAGAGAAGAGGAGGAAGAATAGAAAGAAGGAAAACC
>WNYA01001869.1:0-30873 GCA_019512145.1 Engystomops pustulosus | reverse complement strand
GAAAAGGAGTTAGGAAGAGAAGGTGCAGAAGAAAAGGGAGATGGTAAGAAAGAGAAGGACATGGTGGATGTTACTATAGACGGAGATTATGAAGATGAAATTTAAAGGGATTCTCTAGGATCACGTGAGCTGGAAGAAGCTGCAGTATCGGCCATTATCAGCAATATGTAAAGGAATGTAACTATAGCAGAGGCTGCAGTGCACAGGCCCGGGCCCCGACTGATGCTGGAGGGGCCACAGAGCTGAATAAGATAATAATTGGGAAGAAGATGTTGAAAAGATGAATGAGATAGTGAGAGGTGAAGGAATGATGTCCCCTTCTCCTCCTCCATAGACGCTACCTCGCTGCTTCCTCCATTATCCTTTTATAAAATGAGCAGAAATTGGATTTTTTGATGTGGAACAAATGTAACTTTCCATCTGTGTGCGGAATATTCCTAAGAGTAATAGATGATTCTGCACTTCAGTGAGTCCATACAGAGGCAGCAGGTAATTAGGGACAGACCCCCATTACCCAATATAACGTCATTCTATTTCTCCAGTGCTTAAGAATCCACAAAGCCGGAAGATTTCTGCCCAGAATGTTCTCCCCCGGAGCCGGATGAATCACAGCAGAGATAAACCTTCCCATACACTCCACACCGCGCTCCTAATAACACATCAGTCCGCTGGACAACGCCCTTCCACCACTTTCAATCTAAAACATCTATTCATAATAATCCGGATCTGGACGGATGGAAAAATTCAATACGCAGGCTTCATATTCTCAGAGCTCAGAAATAATTGAGAGGCAGAAGGAGCCCAACAAAGGTCACGGACAACAAGGAAAATCACAGGAGAAAAACTGTGTATAACAAACCGGAAACAATGTAACAAATACAAGTGCTAACGCTGCTGCCTGGGGACTGCCTGACGCTTAAAGGGAATCTATGAAAGACACAAAAATTAAGCAACTTTTCAAACACCTCCTTTTATAATGTATATACAGCTCCTGTGCAAACCAATGGGGCTCATTCACTAAGGGTACGAGCGCCGCACTTTCGTTGGTTTTCCCGACGATTTCTGATTTGCGGTGAATTGCCCCGGGATTTTGGTGCATGCGATTGGATTGTGGCGCCGGCTTTCACGCGACAGAAACCGGGGGGCGTGGCCGTCTGATAACCAAATGGATTCGGAAAAAACGCAGAATTTAAAAAAGAATTTGTGTCGCAAGATCAAGCACTTACATGCACCGGGAAGAAGATGGTGAACTCCCGCGGACCTCGGCGCAGCATAGTGAATGCCAGCAGACGCGAATCAGCGTCGGACAACGCACCGCGGGATCGCGAATGGACCGGATAAGTAAATCTGCCCCAATGTGTCTTTAGGGTAACAAAGTGAAGGTCGTCAGCTGTTACAGTCACGTGTTACTACAGAAAGTAGAAGAGGAGGCAAGTTGCAGAAAATCCCCCCTGATTACAAGGTCTGACTTTGGTTTGTAGTCTGTTACCATGGAGACATATAGGAACTGCAGTGATCACTTCCTGTTCTGAGGGAGCAGGGGGAGGCAGTGTAACAGTCAGCAAAGGAAGATCACATATGTACCTCCCCTTTTTCCTACACCACTCCCATTGTCCCACCCCTTTCCCCACCTCCACACAGGACATTGTCTCAACCATCTGGGATGGTAGGAAAGCGCCTAAAAACCGGGGCTGTCCCGCAAAATCTGGGATGATTCGGAGCTATGGGGTAGCAAAACTAATATCAAAGCTCTGCCTGTTTGTTAGTAGCAGCAGTACTGTGAAATATGGATTTATATTCTCTTTCTTACAGCACCTTGCTGTTAGATGATTACTATAGCAGCTACTTGGAGCAAAGGAGATCATTGGTGCAGAGCTCAAAGCACAGAGCACAGCAGTGTGAGGATAGAACCAAAATGCATTTTGAGAAGCTAAAATCCTGCAAATATAAATCTATTATTTCACAGTGCAGCTGCTACTAACAACATACATAAAGGTCTTTTTAGCTCACCTTGTGTAATGTTCCGTGTAAGCATAATGCGTTTACGCTCTTGATTAAGAGCGTCTATGGTTGCTAGGCTGCAAGGAAGTGACGCCCTACCTGTTAATTTAAACGTCAGGTGTGGACGCCACTTCATGGAGGTTAGAGAAAGCGCCGGACGGCGCGAAACGGCTGTTGCCTTGTGTTACCCCCTGCTCCTACCCCTGCCTTGTCCTGCCCGTGCCACCGTATTATGTATATGAAGACTAAATAAAGAAGAAGTTTTTATGGTGAGTGCCGCGTTTCTTTTTGCCTTTTCTTCAAATGCGATTCAATGGACTGTTTCTGTCACACGCTTGAGCACCACCTCTCCTCACTTCTATCATAACAGATGTCATCGCAAGTCTATGCACGGTCAAAATATATGTTGTTGAAAAAGTGTTCTGGATAGTGCCCCTTCTCATTTTTTTCTTCTTGGGAATTTACCATACATAAAGGTCTGATTAGACATCTCTCCTGGGACAATACATGAGACTGGCTGCAGTGTGAGGGGTCAGAGTGGAGGCTACTGATAACCCCCCTCTATATATATATAGTAAGTGGACTTGTATTTATCCACAATGTTATATTATTATTCCACCTTGTCTGCGGTTTCGGAGGGACCTGAAGATCTGCAGGATCAGACCGGAGCGCGGCTTCTTTGAAGGTGCTGGAGACATCAGTGGAGGAAACATCTCACAGACTCAGGAGTTCACGTCCTGCAGAGCGAAAACATCTTCAGAAGAAGATCAGTCCCCAGGTATCAGCGGCTTCTGTGATGTCACCGGTGACTCCCCCCAATGCCACATCCCGCTCCTCAGTATTACAAGCAGCAGTCTGCTTCCCCACTTCTCTTTTTTCATCTTCATCTTCTATGTCTCCTTCTTTCTCTTCTTGATTTTCTTTGTCATCTTCTTCCTCCTATCCTTTTTTCTCTTCTTCTTCTCTTACTTCTTTCCCTTCGTCATCTTCTCCTTTTTTCTCTTCTCCTTCTGGTGCTTCCTCTTCTCTTTCTTCTCCTCCCTCTTCGTCTTCCTTTTCTCCTCCTTCTTCTTCCTCTTCTCCTTCTTCTCTTCCCTCTTCGTCTTCCTTTTCTCCTTCTTCTTCTTCCTCTTCTCTTTCTTCTCCTCCCTCTTCGTCTTCCTTTTCTCCTTCTTCTTCTTCCTCTTCTCCTTCTTCTCTTCCCTCTTCGTCTTCCTTTTCTACTTCTTCTTTTTCCTCTTCTCCTTCTTGTGCTTCCTCTTCTCCTACGTCTCCTCCCTCTTTCTCCTCGTCTTCCTCTTCTCCTTCTTGAGCTTCCACTTCTCCTACGTCTTCTCCCTCTTCCTCCTCGTCTTCCTCTTCTTCTTGTGCTTCCTCTCCTTCTCCTTCTTCTTCTCTTCTTCTCTTCTTCTCTTCTCCTCTTGTCTTCCTTTCTCCTACGTCTCCTCCCTCTTCCTCCTCGTCTTCCTCTTCTTCTTGTGCTTCCTCTTTTCCCTCTCCTTCTCCTTCTTCTTCTTCTTCCTCTTCTCCTTCTTGTGCTTCCTTTTCTCCTACGTCTCCTCTCTCTTCCTTCTCGTCTTCCTCTCCTCTTTTCCCTCTTTTTTTCTTCTTCTTCATCCTCTTCTCCTCTTGAAGCACCTGGAGGCAGCTGCAGATCCCTCTCACATTTGGAGGCTGTGATGTCTCCTGCTGCGGGATCTGTTCCTGCTGCAGATCCTGACAATGCACACACCCGCCTCGCTCCCTGCGGGATGCCGCACATTTGTATGAATTCGCTGTCGTGTTGTCATGTCACGTTGTGTGCAATGTTATGACTAAGAACTTGGCTCGGTTTGTGTCAGATTGAGGAGATACAAAATTATACATCACTGGCTGGAAATAAAGCTGCAAGTGTGAGTGGATCTAATACTCCCATCAGTCCTGACCATAAGAGCTCACAATCTAATCTCTATCACTCCCATCATCCCTAACCCCAGGATCTTACAATCTAATCTCCCTATCACACGAGGTATCACTGAATCCCCGAATCTCAAGGTACTGGATGGATTTTGTCACTATGGATTAGTGGACCTTCTGTATTGACCACTAGATCTCCTGAATGAGGGAACCTATGGGGATGGTTTTAGGTGATGGGAGATGTTGTAGAAAACTGAACCTTGATCAATGGGGAAATTAAAAAGAGACACAATGGAGGTCAATATAATTGTGAGGCTCTCATGTGCTTAAGTGTTCATAGTGGAGGTTCAGCCATAGTCCTGGAAATGACCAAGTCTGTAAGCAACCTCCTGTTGGTTAAGGATGGTGACCTCTTCCATGCTTATGACAGTTCATCAATCAAAATAGCTTCAATCTGCACAAGTCTTCTAATACCGGACCGGCAGAGCGTGGCAGAGCGTGGCCTCCTTCCATGAGCTCCAATGAGGGGATGGACATTTATCAAGTGTGAAACCTCCAAGCTTCCATTGTTGGACGTACACAAGCTGGTGGTGATAGGGTTAGGTTCTGGGGTCTAGGCTTACTGTGACCTCTCATCTGATTGGGCCATTTATCCATACATGTGACTGTCATCCACAGAGCCAAATGGACCTTCTAAGTCTGGACTGGTCCACCAGAAAATCTGAGGATCCTCTGTTGGGCCTAGGATCTAACCCACTCTTGACACACTGATGTACAGCAGAAGATAATTCAATTTGGAGGCTATTGGGGGGAGGGTGGAAATCTGGTAGGTCTAAAGAACCTTGGTTTGGTAGACATTAGATCTTCCAACAAGACAATGTGATATGTCGCTCAGACAGAATCGTTCAGAGCACAACCAGAACTTCCAGCTACTCCCCTGGAACCTTATTCCCCATTTGGGACCACCTTCATGTACCATTGGATGCACTGCGGTCTGTAGGGCTCCAGACACCTCTAGCAATCATCTGCCATATTACTGAGTCAATCCACTGGCCCCACCAGACCTGGTTATTCTTGATGGGGTTCATAATAGTTTGGTGCCTACAATGTTACATTTCAGATTAGATTTCTCTTGTTTGCCAAAGGGGCTGAAGAGAAGGGCAGGAACCAGTCCCATGAGTCTTCACTGCACACAACCAAGTGCAGAGAAAGGTGCAGAAGAGCGAGGGCCCCAAGGAGGACATCCCAGGAGGCTCAGATTGTCAATTATGCATTTATTTCACTTTGTTCCTTGCATTTATACAAATAAAACTATGAGAAGAATATAGAGACATTTTGTAAACTTTTTTTGGAATGATAATTTGCAGAAGAGAAGGGAAGTGATGATCACAGCTGCAGCGCATAATCAGTATCTTCCTGCTGCTTCCTCCACAATCCAGCCCTATATGAGCTACGGGCAGAGGGCCCAGCAATTTCCATCAGCTGTAACCTCGCTGACATTCAGAGCGAGCAGCGTGTGTAGTGCGGAGGCGCCAGCAGCTACAAAGTCACCTGGCGCTACAGAACACGGAGGAAGAGGAGGCCATTGTTACACCTTCATCACACTGCTACATTGTATCACGTCACATAGAAGTATCAATCATGTCACAGAGGGAGAAAGACAAAGCCGGAGATTTATCAGGACTCCTAGGGATTGAGATTATCTTCCCCTTTACAAAAAATCCAAACCAAATGGGCGTGAAGGAAGGGGGCGAAGGGGAAGGTGGGGCAACAATCGCAATCCCGCAACTGAGGACTGGTGAAGAATTGTGCCCCATAGAGCGGGTTCTGAGAGTACATTTAGAATATAAGGCCAGGGATATTTGGGGTCTTCTTGAGGCATTGAGTGGGCTCTTAAAATCAGGTAAGTGTTGCACCTTCTGGGTACAACCAGCTGTTTTATGCTTTTCCCATCAAGACAAGGTAGGAATACCCCTTTAACATGAGCAGAAGCAGCTTTTCATTTGGGTTGTCACAGTCCCACCCCTTTAACAGCAGTGCAAAGTATTGAGATTCTTCTCTCCATCGAATGGACCAGATGAGAAAGTACTTACCTACTGCTGACAGCCCCCACTTAGCCCTTCCTGGTGGACACCTGGTCCTAGTTTAGTTTTAGGAGTATTTAAGGCACCTTCTGCCATTAGGATTCCCAGGTACTGATATCCTGCAATGGGTTTGACCTCTGCCTTTAGGAACTGGATCCAACTTTGAACCGATTGTGTAAGTCCTAATCTCTGCTGAAGTAACCTGCTGACCCTTCTCCTCCGGACCGGTAGCCGTTTACCGTTCTTTCTCCTCTTTACCTTGACTTCCCATCACTGAACCCAGACAGTTCCTAGCGGTAATGACCTTCCTCAGAGTCCAGACACATGTAGGGAGGTTGAAGGGTGAATAATAGGGGGCCACTTACAACACGTTCCACTGGAGTCATACCCGATCAGTAGCTCAGTGGGTCCACACCTCCTGCAGTGCAGTTACTGTCTTATCTTAATGGTTTATCTTTGACCAGCTTGGTGACTAACAGGTCATCTGTTAGTTGTAATGGGAATACATTAATGTTTCCTTCTCCACAGGACACCAGTGGAAATCAACGGATACCGAACCAGACCATTACCTTCAATTATTGCCCTATGGTCTCCGGGTCCTAAGACGATCCTGAAGAAGGTCAGACCACTTCATTAACTAAACACATCGTTATCTAACCTGAAGCTCGTGGAGAAGGGTTAATGTAGACTCCTCCATGAATACATCTCACTACAAGCTCAATCTCTGGCCTCCTACCATCCCATCAAACTGACCGATCTGGAGGACGAGGCATGTGAGCCCCAAGATGACATATAAATGTTCCCCGTCTTCCATCTTCAGCAGATAATTACCCAGGATTACAGGCAAGGCTGCACTTTATCGACTACAGCGCACATTTATAGAAGTGATGCTCCGGATAACTTAATGGAACCCGAGAAACTCTTCATCAGCAGGAAGAGGACTTAGTGCAGCCATCAGATAGGATCGGGACTAAGAAGACCTTTCCTGTTCCTTCCTCTCACACACAAGTATTTTCCATTACCTTTCCCCATTCTGTATATTCCCAGGTAGCATATCATCCTTCTCATCATCACATCTCCTCCTCTTCATCACATCTCCTCCTCCTCTTCATCTCATCTCCTCCAGCTTGACGCGCTTTTTCATGTCATCCACAAACTCTTGCAGCAATACCTTTTACAGACCTTGAGTTCTTTTGCGATCGCTCTCATTAAAATACCAGAAAATATGTATCCACCTCCTTCAAGGAGCTGGTGGAGATATCAAAATGGCTGATTGATCCTTCCTGCTCATCCGGGGATGCGCCAAAACTCTGCACCGTCGGGGGCCGAGGCTTAAAGAACTGTCTGAAGCCCTCACATCTCCTTTTCATCTTGTTTACTTCCAGTCTCACAGATTTATGTTTTCCAGGATGATTTTCCACAGCTTCTTTTTCATGGACCGTAGAGAACAGAATCGGGTTCTTAAAGCTACAAAACATCCTTATTCCATCCTCGGGGAATCAGAAACCAGACAGCGGCCGACACCTCACTTAGGAAGACAAATGGAGATTTCCCATCATTACATCTTTGAAGATATTGCCATTTTCATGTTGAGTAAATCCGCTGAAATATTAATCGGAGGAGATTGAAGCGGTTCTGCCTCCGTGAATTAAGAGGCCGCATTACAAATTATGGAAAGCCGACCGTTTGTGCATCAAAACTCGCAGCAAAATAAATAGAAGATGATTAAAGATTCATCAGCATCAATCGCAGCGTTAATGGGACACTGATCTAGAGGACACGTCCTGTAATAGAAGACTCGTCCATCAGGAGCCTCATTTATGAGGAGAAGCTTCCCGCTCTC
This sequence comes from Engystomops pustulosus, assembly GCA_019512145.1. NCBI lineage: Eukaryota > Metazoa > Chordata > Amphibia > Anura > Leptodactylidae > Engystomops > Engystomops pustulosus. Next base: position 23,049 of record WNYA01001869.1, on the reverse strand, counting down.
TCACCTCATCCATAGACTCATCGAATGGACCCTTCGTCAGGACCCACCCGGCTGTGCCGTCACCTCCTGACTGGACAATAAAGGAGACAAAACATAGATTCATCTAACATTATTATGTGTTACAGTTTAACCATCGATGACTATCAATGACCCATCGCTGTCCTTCATAGTATGGAGTAGTCTATGTGCAATGTTACCCAACCAGTGGCAGCTGGCCTTGGGCTTAGTTCCAGAATATGTCATGGTGGCTTGGTTCAGGAGGACAGGCCTTGTCCAAGCCCCTCTGGGACAGCAGGGAGATGCAAGAAGAGGGGGAGGCTATGGTACAGAGAAAGGATCCCCATGGGGCATTCCCGATGTGTGTGTGATAACGGATGCCCAGGCATGTGCTGAAGATGAGGCCCTTGGTGTTAGTGGCATGCCAGGGATCACAATTGGAAATGGCAATCAGAGTCTAATTTATGGCGCACATTCCAGAATATCAGCAGATAACAGGCTGTAAATGATCCATCCTGCAGGTACACACAAGGCGGTCGATCGGTTCACTGTGCAGCAGGAATTAGAGAGTTACTCAACCCTAGTCCAGGTTGGAAAGCTGGAATAAGGAGCCAGATGGGCTCTGCTGCTTAGGCAGCAATCTGGATGAAGAGATGTACCTCTCTGAAGGCATCAGCAGAAAGACTAACTTGAACCTCCAGACAGGAGCTCAGAGAAAAACCAATTAGCAGTGACCCAAAGCTTTGCAATGAGCTTCTATTTATAAACCTTTGCAGAGCTAATACCAAAGCGTGATGAGCCACCGACCAATCAGCAGCCTGGGATTCTCCAGGAAAGAAAACAAATGTTTCAACATAACAGAAACATCCCATTTTAATCCCTCAGTAGTAGGGTTAATCTAGCCAACCGAGAAATTAACTGGAGCTAAATTTAGTAATGATCCATCCACCCCAAAATTACATATGCAGTTGCTTTGTGGCCCCTGGAGATAGAGGGCCCAGCAATGGAGGAGAATGTGCCCAAGGGGAAGGACAGGACAGAGCAAGAATTATATCGGTGCCCAAAACCGTGGAATGACATCTACTACAAAGAGCTGGAATTAGTGGAATTGATAATTCCCGGTGAATCTCTATATCTGTAGGACGAATCCGGAAAAACCCAGGAGCGACCCATGAAGGTGGTGATAAAAACGAGGAGATTGAGTATCTGTAATTGTGAAGGTCTGGCCGTCCCCCTCCACATATCCCGATAATTCCCACAATTACCATGAAGGAAACCGGTTGAATTGTCGCTATTTTTGTACATTTCCTCCGCATCTTCTCCGAACTGTACGACATTTTATTGTTTTATAATAACAGTAACAGATTATTCCGATTCCTCCCAGACCCTCATGGCGATGATGTTTTCCGCGGCTCTGACTGATATTAGGTTCTTGTTTCGCCTTCCCCGCTCCATCCTGATTTTAATGAGGTGTCGGAGCCTTTGATCAGTCACTCGATAAATCTTTATCAAGATGAGAGTGTGAAGAGGTGACAGGGCTCGGGGCGGCCGCCATCACAGGGCAAACGGAACGATCAGAGCCGGCGAGCGCCCGCGCCACGATTATGAGGATTAAGTATTCACTCCGGTCTGTTTGTTGTCTCAGTAATATATCAGTATAAATAAGAGAATAATAAATGTGCGGTAACGACGCCGTGTCAGGGGTCCCCGGAGAGCCACCCTTACACTCTCTGAAGATCCACGGAGCCGGAGACAATGGCTGGAAGCAGGATAGCGGAATTTTTAAGACGCGCGTAATTATGGCAGTTGAATTGGATGTGCTGGATACTGTATCTCTTAGGTATTAGAAAGATACAAAACAAAAAGGAACGGAAAGCGCGACCGTCCTGCAGACCCAGAGCCGGCACTGCCAACAAGGAACGCAATGAGATAACCTACCGCACGTTGTACTCAGCATAATGACATTTACATCTAATGTGCGCGCCGCAGGATTCACGAAGGATCATCAGAATGTCTATGTCTAACTCTGCTACATTGTTATGTCTCCCTGCACTACTCTGACTCTCATACATTGTTATGTCTCCCTGCACTACTCTGACTCTCCTACATTGTTATGTCTCCCTGCACTAGTCTGACTCTCCTACATTGTTATGTCTCCCTGCACTAAACTCTGACTCTCCTACATTGTTATGTCTCCCTGCACTACCGCTCTCGCTACATTGTCTATGTCTCCCTGCACTGTCTGACTCTGCACCTGTTACCTCATACTGCTTGCTCTGTATTGTAGCTCCCTCACTACTCGACTCTCCTACATTGTTGTCTCCCTGCAACTTCTCTGACTTGCCCTTACATTGTTATTCTCCCTCTCACTACTCTGACTACCCTACCCATTGTTATGTTCTCCTGCACTAACTCTGACTCTCCTACATTGTTAGTGTCTCCCTGCACTACTCTGACTCTCCACTTACAGTGTCCTAGTACTCACATGTTCACCTCTGCGACCTCTCAGTTTGCCGCACTACATCACTCTGACTCTCCTACATGTGCTATGTCCTCTCCTGCTCTACTCTCACAATGGATCTCTGACTCTCTACTCCTACATTGTTATGTCTCCCCTGCACTACCTGACTCTCCTACAGGTGGTATGTCTCCCGCACTACTCTGACTCTCCTACATTGTTATGTCTCCCTGAACTCGAACTCTCAATGTCTGACTCCCTGCTACTCACTACTCTCTGTATGTTGCCCTGCACATACTCTGAACTCTGCTACGGTTGTTATGTCCCCTTGCACTACTCTGAACTCTTCCTCATTGTTATGTCTCCGCACTACTCGAACTCTGCTACATTGTTATGTCTTCCCTGCACTACTCTGACTCTCATACATGTTATTGTTCCCTGCACTACTCTGACTCTCCTACATTGTTTTGTCCTTCACTGCACTACGTCTGACTCTCCTACATTGTTATGGTCATCCCTGCACTACTCTGACTCCTCCTACATTGTTCTCTTCCCTCGCCACTACTCTGACTCTCCTACATTGTTTATCTCCCTGCACTACTCTGACTCTCCTACATTGTTTATTTCCTGTCTCCCTGCACTACTCTGAATCTCCTACATTGTTATGTCTCCCTCCACTACTCTGACTCTCCTACATTGTTATTTCTCCCTGCACTACTCTGACTCTCCTTACATGTGTTATGTCTCCCTGCACTACTCTGACTCCCTACATTGTTTATGTCTCCTGCACTACTCTGACTCTCCTACCGGTGTTTGTCTCCTGCACTACTCTGACTCTCCTACATTGTTATGTCTCCCTGCACTACTCTGACTCTCCTACATTGTTATGTCTCCCTGCACTACTCTGACTCTCCTACATTGTTATGTCTCCCTGCACTCCTCTGACTCTCCTACATTGTTCAGGTCTCCTGCACTACTCTGACCTCCTACATTGTTATATCTCCTCACCTACTCTGACTCTCCTAAATTGTTCATGGCTCCGTGCACTACTCTGGACTCTCTACATTGTTATGTCTGCCTGCACTAAACTCTACCTCCTCCATTGTTATGTCTCCCTGCACTACTCTGACTCTCCTACATGTTATTCTCCCTGATACTAACTCTGACTCTCCTACATTGTTATCGTCTCCCTGCACGATCGCTGACTCTCCTGCATTGTTATCGTCTCCCTGCACTACTCTGACTCTCACATTGTTTATGTCCTCTCCGCACTACTCTGACTCTCCTACAATTGTTATGTCTCCCTGCACTACCTGACTCTCCTACATTGTGTCTTCATTATCCTGACCTCCATACCTCCCTGCACTACTCTGACTCTTCCTACATGGTTCATCTTGACTCCCTCATTGTATCTCCGCCACTCCTGACTCTCCTACATTGTTATGTCTCCCTGCACTTTACCTGACCTCCTACATTGTTTATGTCTCCTGCACTACTGACTCTCCTACATTGTTTTGTCTCCGCTACTACTCGTGACTCTCCATCATTGTTGTGGTCTCCCTGCACTCTCTGACTCTCTCTACATTGTTATGTCTCCCTCACTAACTTATCTACTTCTACTCTCCTACATTGTTAGTATCTCCCTGCACTACTCTGACTCTCCTACATTGTTTATGTCTTCCTGCACTACTTACTCTCATACATTGGTATTTCGTCCCTCCGCACTACTCTACTCTCCTAGCATTGTTATGTCTCCCTGCACTACTTCTACCCCTACTTGTGCCCACTACACCTCCTGACTTTATGTCTTTCTCCCTGCACTACTCTTACTTCTCCTACATTGTTATCTCTCCTCCGCCTACTCTGACTCTCCTACATTTTATGTCCTCCCCTGCACTACTCTGACTCTCCTCATGTGTTTATGTCCTCCTGCTACAGCTGCCGACTCTCCTACATTGTAAGGTCTCCTGCACTACTCTGACTCTCCGATGAGGTCTCCCTGCACTTAACATCGACTCTCTCCTTGTCTACTCTCTACTCTGACTCTCCTTACATGTTTTGTCTCCTCCTGCACTACTCTGGACTCTCCTACATGGTTATGTCTCCCTGCACTCTCTGACTCGCCTATTTGATGTTTTTCCTCCTGCCCTAACTTGATTTACTGTTACTCATCCTACGCCCCACTTGATCCTCCTGCATCTACTCTGACTCCCATTGTTATGTCCTCCTGCACTACTCTGACCCCTACATTGTTTATGTCTCCCTGCACTACTTGACTCTGCTCGCTACATTGTTATCTCTTCCCTGCACTACTTGACTCTCCCAGATGATTCTTCTGCCTTCTGACCGCCCCATTGTTTTATGTCCCGATTCTCCCTGCACTACTCTGACTCTCCTACCATTGTTATGTCCCCTGCACTACTCTGACTCTCCTTGCATTGTTAGTTCTCCTGCCACTACTCTACTCCTCCTCATTTTATGTTCCCTGCACTACTCTGACTCTCCTACATGTGTTATGTCCCCTGCACTACTCTGCGCTCTCTAGCATTGTTTATGTCTTCCTGCACTATCTGACTCTCCTCGATGCTTATGTCTCCTGCACTACTCGACCATCTACATCTTGCTCTTTTGGTCTCCCTGCACTAACTCATGACTCCCTACATTGTTATGTCTCCCACACCCTGACTCTCCTACATTTTATGTCTCGCCCTGCTCTACCTCCACTTGATCTCCTGACTCTCCTGACTTTTTGTTTGCTTCTCCCTGCACTCTCTGATCCTACAACATTGTTCTACATCACCTGACCTCCTGTTTATGTCTCCTGCACTACTCTGACTCTGCCTACATTGTTATAGTCCCACTGCACTCTAGCTCTGACTCCTCTACATTGTTATGTCTCCTGCACTATCCTGACTCTCTGACATTTGTTATGGTCTCCCTGCACTACTCTGACGCTCCTCACATTGTTAGTCCCTCCTCTCCACTTCAATGTCTTCCTCCTGCACTGCTCGACTCCATCATTGTTATGTTCCTGTCTACCCTCTCCTGCACTGGCTCACCTACTAACTCTGACTCTCCTACATTGTTTTGTCTCCCTGCAACTACTCTGACTCTCCTACATTGTTTATATCTCCCTCCACTACTCTGACTCCTCCTACATTGTTATGTCTTCTGCCACTGCGACTCTGACCTCTCACTACCATTGTTATGTCTGCTCCTCGCACTCTACTCTGACTCTCCTAGCTTTTTATGTCCTCCCTTCGCACCGCTCCTACTTGTTAGTCTCTCCCACACGACTCTCCTACATTGTTATGTCTCCCTGCACCTACTCTGACTCTCCTACATGTTTATCTTCTCCTGCACTACTCTGACTCTCCGTACATGTTATCTTCTCCTCCTGGCAGCTTACCTGACTCTCCTACATTGTTATGTCTCCTGACTACTCTGACAATCTTCCTACTTGTTATGGTCTCCCCTGCCCTAACTCTGACCTCCTACATTGTTATGTCTCCTCTACTCTTCCCTCGCCCATGTTATTTACATCGACTCTCCTACATTGTTTGTCCCCTGCCTAAACTCTGACCTCCTAGCATTGTTATGTCTCCCTGCACTACTCCTACCTCCTACTTGGTTATGTTCTCCCTGCATCTACTCGACTCTCCCTACATGTTATGTCTCCCTGCACTAACTTACTGACTCTCCTCATTGTATGTACTCCTGCACTAACTCTGACTCTCCTACATTGTTCATGTCTTCCTGCACTACTCTGACCTCCTACAATTGTTATGTCTCCTGCACTGACTGCTGGACTCTCCTCATCCTGTTTATGTCCCCTGCATACTCTGACTCTCCTTCATTTTATGTCCTCCCTGCACTACTCTGACTCTCTAACATTGTTATCTCCCTGCACTACTCTGATCTCTCACTCTCTACTCTGACTTGCCATGTTAGCTCTGCAACTACCCTGACTCTCCTACATTGTATGTCTCCCTGCACTACTCTGACCTCTACTTCTGTTATTCTCTCCTGCACTACTCTGACCTCAATCATTGTATGTCTCCTGCACACCACTCGACTCTACCTATCATCTGAGTTATTCTCCCTGCACTACTCTGACTCCTCTTTTATGCTCAACATCGATTCTCATTGTCTGCCCTCACTGCTCTGACTCTCCTAACCATTGTTATGTCCCTGCATATTGACTCCATTGTGTCTCCTGCACCTAACTCTTGACTGCTCCTACGAGTTGTGAATGGGTTCTCCGCACTACTCTGACTCTCCTACATGTGTGGTAGTTGTCCTCCTTCACTACTCTGACTGCTCCTAAACATTGTTATTTGTCTTCCTGCACTACCTCTGACTCTCCTACATGGTTATGTTCTCACCCTGCCCTACTGATTCGCCTCCTACTCGACTCCCTACATTGTTAATGTCTCCCTGCACTAGCTCTGCTCTCTACATTGTTATGGCTCCTCACTACCGTCTGGACACCTTTCCTACTCCTACATTGTTTATGTCTCCCTGCCTACTCTGACTCTCACATTGTTATGTCTCCTGCACTATTCTGACGCTCCATAATTAGTTTTGTCTCCTGCACATACTCTGACTTCCTACACATTGTTATGTCTCCTGCACTATCTGACTCTCCTACATTTTTCTCCCTGCACTACTCTTCCTCTCCTACAATTGTTAACTGGTTATCTTCCCTGCACTACTCTGACTCTCCTACATGGTTATGTCTCCCTGCCTACTCTGACTCTCCTACATTGTTATTAGTCTCCCGGCACTACTCTGACTCTCCTACATGTTATTCTCCCTGCACTACTCTATCTCTCTACATGTTTTGTCCTCCCTGCACTACTCTTACTCCTACATTGTTATGTCTCCCTGCACTACTCCTGACTCTTCCTACATTGTTATGTCTCCCTGCCTACTACTCTGCTCTCCTACATTGTTATTCTCCTGCACTACTCTGACTCCCTACATTGTTATGTCTCCTGATCACTCCTCTCACTCTCCTCCACTTGTTATGTCTCCCTGCACTACTCTGACTCTCCTACATTGTTATGTCTCCTGCAACTACTCTGACTCTCCTACATTGTTATCTCTCTGCCGCTACTACTCTGACTCTACCTACATTGTTATCTCCCCTGCACTACTCTGACTCTCCTACTTGTTATGTCTCTCCTGCACTACCTGACTCTCCTACATGTTATGTCTCCCTGCACTACTCTGACTCTCTACATTGTTATGTCTTCCCTGCACATACTCTGACTCTCCTACATTGTTTCTTTCTCCTGCACTACTCTGACTCTCTAAATGTTATGTCTTTCCTGCATCTATCTGACTCTCATCATTGTTATGTCCCCTGCACTACTCTGACTCTCCCCATTGTTTTATGTCTCCCTGCACTACTCTGACTCTCCTACATTGTTGTCTCCCTGCACTACTCTGACTCTCCTACATTGTTATGTCTCCCTGCACTACTCTGACTCTCCTACATTGTTATGTCTCCCTGCACTACTCTGACTCTCCTACATTGTTATGTCTCCCTGCACTACTCTGACTCTCCTACATTGTTATGTCTCCCTGCACTACTCTGACTCTCCTACATTGTTATGTCTCCTGCACTACTCTGACTCTCCTACATTGTTTGTCTCCCACTACTCTGACTCTCCTACTGTTAGGTCTCCCTGCACTGCTCGACTCTCCTACATTGTTATGTCTCCCTGCACTACGACGACTCTCCTACATTGTTATGTCTCCCTCACTACTCTGACTCTCCTACCTTGTTATTCTCCCTGCACTACCTGACTCTCACTACAATGTTATCTCCTGCACTACTACCTCCTACATTGTTTGTCCTCCCCTGCACTCTACTCTGACTCTCCTACATTGTATGTCTCCCTGCACTACTCTGACTCCCTACATTGTTATGTCTCCCTGCACTACTCGCTCTCCTACTCTTGTTATTTCTCCTGCACTCCTCTGACTCTCCTACATTTGTTATGTTCCCTGCACTACTCTGGGGACCTCTCCTCTCTCCTGACCTGTTACTAATGTCTCCTATACGTCTCTCCCTGCACTCCGCTCGACTCGCCTACATTGTTATGTCATCCCTGCACTACTCTGACCGTCCTACATGTTATTCCCCTGCACTAGTCCTGACTCTCCACATTGTTATGTCTCCCTTCTCTCTCTCTGACTCGCCTACAATTGTTATGTCTCCCTGCACTACTCTGACTCTCCTACATTGTTATGTCTCCCTGCACTCTCTCTGACTCTGCGCCTACATTTTTAATGTCTCCTGCCACTACTTCTGGAATCTCCTACATTGTTTAGTCTCCTGCACTACTCTGACTCTCCTACATTGTTATGTCTCCTGGCACTAGCTCTGACTCGTCCTACATGTTATGTCTTCCGGCACTCTCTGACTCTCCTACATTGTTATGTCCCTGCACACTCTGACTCTCCTACATTGGTTTATGGTCTCTCCTGCACCGGTCTGACTCTCCTACTTGTTATGTCTACCTGCACTGCTCCTGACTCCCTACATTTTATGTCTCCCGGCACTACTGCTGACTCTGCTACAACATTGTTATGTTATCTCCTCTCTGGCACTACTACTCTGACTCATCCTACATTGTTATGTCCTCCCTGCACTACTCTGCTTCGCTACTTGTTATGTCTCCGCACTACATGACTCTGCTACATTGTTATGTTCCCCTGCACTATCTGACTCTCCTACATTGTTTGTCGGCCCTGCCTCCTCTGACTCCCTACATTGTTATGTCCCCTGCCACTACTCTGACTCTCGCTACCTTGTTAATGTCTCCCTGCACTCTCGGACTCTCCTACATTGTTATGTCTCCCTGCACTGCTCTGACTCGTCCTACATTGTTATTCCCTGCCACTACTACCCTACTTGTTGTCTCCGAACTACTTACTCTGACTCTCCTACATTGGTGAGTGCCCCTGCACTGCTCTGACTCTCCTACTTGTTATTCTCCCTGCACTACTCTGACTCTGCACATTGTTATGTGTCACCTGCACTAGTTCTGACTCCTCCTACCTTTTATGTTCCCTGCACTACTCTGACTCTCTACATTGTTATGTCTCCCTAGTACGTCTGACTCTCTCCTACTTGTTATGTCTCCCCTGCACTACTCTGACTCTCTACATTGTTATGTCGCCCTGCCCTGCCCTTGCTCTCCTACATTTATTCTCTGACTACTCTCTGACTCTCCTACATTGTTATGTCCCCTGCACTACTCTGACTCTTCACCTACATTGTTTGTCTCCCTGCACTAGCTCTGACTCTCCTACATTGTTTGTCTCCCTGCACTACTACTCGGAACTCTTCCTACATTGTTATATCCTCTGCCTACTCGGACTCTCCTACATTGTTATGTCTCCTGCACTACTCTGACTCTCCTACATTGTTATGTCTCCCTGCACTGCTCTGACTCTCCCTACATTGTTATGTTCCCTGCACTACTCCTGACTCTGCTACAACTTGTTATGTCTCCTGCACTACTCGGACCTCTCCTACATTGTTATGTCTGCCCTGCACTACTCTGACTCTCCTACTGTTTGGTCTCCCTGCACTCTCTGACTCTCCTACATTGTTATGTCTCCCTGCACGACTCTGACCTCCTACATTGTTATGTCTCCCTGCCTCTACCTAGACTTTCTCTCATTTGTTATGTCTCCCTGCACTACTCTGACTCCCTACATTGTTATTCTCCCTGCACTACTCTGACTCTCCTACATTGTTATGTACCCTGTGCCTAACTCTGACTCTCCTACATTGTTATGTCTCCCTGCACTAACTCTGACCTCTCCTACATTGTTATGTCTCCCTTGCACTGACTCTGACTCTCCTACATTGTTATGTCTCCCTGCACTACTCTGACCTCCTACATTGTTATGTCTCCCTGCACTCCTCTGACTCTCCTACATGTTATGTCATCCTGCACTACTCGTAACTCCCTACATTTTTATGTCTCCTGCACTACTCTTACTCCTCCTACATTGTTAGTCTCCCTGCACTATCTCTGACTCTCCTACATTGTTATGTCTTCCCTGCACTCTCTGACTCTCCTACCTACATTGTTATGTTCTCCCTGCACTACTCTGACTCTCCTACATCGTTATGTCTCCCTGCACTACTCTGACTCTCCTACATTGTTAGTCTCCCTGCACTACTCTGACTCTCGCTACATTGTTATGTCCCCTGGCACTGCTCTGACTCTCCTACATTGTTGTTATGTCTCCCCTGCACTTACTCTGGAATCTTCTGCATTTGTTAGGGTTCTCTCCCTGGCACTACTCTGGACTCTCCTACATTGTTATGATCTCCCTGCACTAGTCTGACGCTGCTCCTACATTGTATTGTCTCTCCTGCACTAGTCTTACTCTCTCTACCAGTGTCTCCTACATGTTATGTCCCTGCACTACTCTGACTCTCCTACATTGTTATGTCACCCCTGCACTACTCTGACTCTCCTACATGTTATGTCTCCCTTGCACGTACTCTGACCTCCTAATTGTTATGTCTCCCACACTACTCGCTCTCCTACATTGTTATGTCTCCTGCCCTACTCGGATCTTCCTACATTGTTATGTCTCCTGCACTACTCTGACTCTCCTACATTGTTATTTCTCCCTGCACTGCTCTGACTCTCCTACATTTTATGTCACCTCGCCCTCTGCTCACTGATGTCTCCTGACCTTCTGACTCTCCTACATTGTTATGTCTCCCTGCCTCCTCTGACTCTCCTACTGTTTATGTCTCCCTGCACTACTCGCTCCTACATGTGTTATGTCTCCTCGCACTCCTCTGACTCTCCTACATTGTAATGTCTCCTGCACTACTCTGACTCTCCTACATTGTTATTCTCCCGGCCTTACTCTGACTCTCCGACATTGTTATGTCTCCCTGCACTGCTCTGACTCTCTACATGTTATGTCTCCTGCACTACTCTGACTCTGCTACATTGTTATGGCATACTGTCTCTCCTGCACCTACTCTGACTCTCCTACATTGTTAGTCTCCCTGCACTACTCGACTCTCCTACATGTTATGTCTCCCTGCACTACTCTGACTCTCCTACATTGTTATGTTCCTGCACACTCTGACTCTCCTACTTGTTATGTCTCCCTGCACTGCTCTGACTTCTCCTACATTGTTATGTTCCCTCACTACTCTGACTCTCTAACATTGTTATGTCTCCCTGCACTTACTCTGACTTCCGACATTGTTATGTCTCCCTGCACTCCTCTGACTCTCTACATTGTTTATCTCCCCTGCACTACTCCGACTTGCTACATTGTTTTCCTCCCTGCCCTACTCTGACTCTCCTACATTGTTATGTCTCCCTGCACTATCTGACTCTCCTACATTGTTATAGTCTCCCTGCACTACTCTGACTCTCCTACACTTGTTATTATCTCCTGCACTACTCTGACTCTCCTACATTGTTATGTCCCTGCACTACTCTGACTCCTCCTACATTGTTATGTCTCCCCTGCACTACTCTGACTCTCCTACATTTTTTGTCTCCTGTCACTTACTCTGACTCTCTACTTTGTTATGTCTCCTGCACTCCTCTGCTCTCCTACATTGTTATGTTCTCCTCACTACTCTGACTCTCCTACATTGTTGTCTCCCTGCACGACTCTGACTCTCCTACATTGTTATGTCTCCCCTCACACTCTGACTCTCCTACTTGTTAGTCTCCCTCACTGCTCTGACTCTCCTACATTGTTGGTCTCCTGCACTACTCTCTGACTCTCCTACATTGTTATGTCTCCCTGCACTACTCTGACCTCTCCTACATTGTTATGTCCTCCCTGCACTACTCTGCTCTCCTACATTGTTATGTCTCCTGCACTACTCTGACTCTCCTACATTGTTATTCTCACCTGCCTACTCTGACTCTCCTCATTGTTTGTCTCCTGCACTACTCGACTCTCCTACATTGTTATGTCTCCCTGCACTACTCTGTACTCCTACATTGTTTATGTCTCCCTGCACCTCTCTGAACTCTCCTACATTGTTATGTCTCCCTGCTCACTCTGACTCTCCACATTGTTATGTCTCCCTTGCACTCTTCCGACCTCCTACATTGTATGTCTCCTGCACTCCTCTGACTTACATGTTATGTCTCTGCACTGCTCTGACTCCCTACATTGTTATGTCTCCCTGCACTACTCTGACTCTCCTACATTGTTAGTCTCCCCTGCACTAGTCTGACTCTCCACATGATGTTCTCCCTGCATACTCGACTCCCCATTGTTATGTTCTCCTGCACTACTCTGACTCTCCTACATTGTTATGTCTCCCTGCCACTACTCTGACTCTCCTACATTGTTATGTCTCCTGCACTACTCTGACTCTCCTACCTTGTTATTTGCTCTCACTCTCCTACTTGTTATGTCTCCGACAATCTGACTCTTACATTGTTAGTCTCCTGCACTGCTCGGACTCTCTCCATTGTTATGTCTCCCTGCATACTCTGACGCTCTCTACATTGTATGTCTCCTGCACAGGCTCTGACTCTCCTACAATTGTTATGTCTCCCTGCACTACTCTGACTCTCCTACAGTGTAGTCTCCTGCACTACTGACTCTCCTACATTGTTATGTCTCCCTGCACTGCTCTGACTCCCTCCTACATTGTTATGTCCCCTGCACTAGTCCTGGACTCTCCCTACATTTTATGTCTCCCTGCACTAGTCTGACTCTCTCCTACATGTTATGTCTCCTTCACTCGTCTGACTCTCCTACTTGTTATGTCCCCTGCACTACTCTGACTCTATCCTACACTGTTTATGTCTCCCTGCATATCTGACTCTCCTACATTGTATGTCTCCTGCACTACTCTGACTCCCTACATTGTTATGTCTCCCCTGCACACTCTGACTCTCCTACATTGTTATGTCTCCCTGCACTACTCTGACTCTCTCCTACATTGTTATGTCGGCACTCTCTGACTCTCCTACATGTGTTTTCTCTCCCTGCACTACTCTACTTTCCTCAATTGTTATGTCTCCCTGCACTAACTCTGCTCTCCTAATTGTTATGTCCTCCTGCACTCCTCTGCTCTCCTACATTGTTATGTCTCCCTGCACTACTCTCTCTCCTACATGTTATGTCTTTCTCCTGCACTACTCTGACTCTCCTACATTGTTGTCTCTCCCTGCTCTGACTCTCCAACAGTTGTTATGTCTCCCTGCACTCCTGAGCTCTCCTTGTTTATTTCCCTGCACTATCTGACTCTGCTCTGCTACATTGTTATGTCTCTCTGCACATCAGTCTGACTCTCTACATTGTTATGGTCTCCCGCACTAGTCTGACTCTGCCTACATGTGTATGTCCTCCCTGCACAGTCTGAATCTCCTACATTGTTATGGTTCCTCCTGCACTACTTGATCTCCTACATTGTTATGTTCTCCTCCTGCCACTACACTCTGACTCTCCTACATGGCTATGTCTCCCTGCACTACTTGACTCTCTAAATTGTTAGTCTCCCTGCACTACTCTGAACTCTCCTAATTGTTTTCTCCCTGCACACTCTGACTCTCTACATCTGTTATGTCCCTCGCAACTACCTGACTCTGCTCTACATGTTATGTCTCCCTGCACTAGCTCTGATCTCTACATGTCTCCACTAATGCTCGCTTGTTATGTCTCCCTCCTGCACGTAGTCTGACTCCCTACATGTTATGTCTCCATCGGCACTACTCTGACTCTCAATTGTTATGTCCTCACCTGCACTACTCTGACTCTCCTACATGTGTTATTGTCTCCTCACTATCTGGACTCCTACTCCATCATTTGTTATGTATCCCTGCACTAACTCTGACTCTCCTACATTGTAGGGTACTCCCTGCACTCGTCTGACTCTCCTACATTGTATGTCTCCCTTGCCTACTCTGAATCTGCTACCTTGTTATGTCTCCATGCCCTAGTCTGACTCTCTACATTGGTTATGTCTCCTGACACTACTCTGATTGCTACATTTTATGTCACTCCCTGCACTAGTCTGATCTGCCCTAAGATTAGTTTGGCCCGCACTAGTCTGACGTCCGACTTGTTATGTCTCCTGTCACTACGTGACTCTCCTACATTGTTTTTGTGCTCCCTGCACTACTCTTTCTGGGACCTCTCCTACATTGTTATGTCCCATCCCTCGCTCACTACTTTCCATAGAACTCTCTACATTGTTTATGTCTCCTCTCTCTGACTCTCTAGTTTCCTCATCTCAATCTCCCATCTTGTCTCAAACTGCTCTCTACATTGTTCCTGATACGATCTCCGTAATGTGCTCTACTACTCTGACTCTCCCTACATTGTATGTCTCCCTGCACTCTCTGCTCTCTACTTGATTATGTCTCTCCTGCACTACTTCGACTCTCCTTACATTGTTATGTTCTCCCTGCACCTACTCTGACTTCTCCTACATTGTTATGTCTCCCTGCACTACTCTGACTCTCCTACATTGTTTATTCTCCCTGCACTCGCGACTCTCCTACATTGTTATGTCTACCCCTGCACTACTTGACTCTCCCCTCTCTACATGTTATGTCTCCCTGCACTACTCTGAATCTCCATACATTGTTATGTCTCCTCCTGCATACTCTGACTCCCTACATTGTTATGTCTCCTGCACTACTCTGACTCTCCTACATTGTATGTCCCTGCACTACTCTGACTCTCCTACATTGTTATGTCTCCCTGCACGACTATCGTACATTGTTATGTCCCTCATTCATGACTCATCCTACATTGTTATGTCTCCCTGTCACTTCCTGACTACTCTACATTGTATGTCTCCCTGCACTACTCTGGACTCCTACATTGTTATGTCTCACTGCACTACTCTGGACTCCCTACATTGTTATGTCTCCACTGCACTACTCTGACTCTCCTACACTTGTTATGTCTCCTGCCTACTCTGACTCTCCTACTTGTTATGTCTCCCTGCACTACTCTGACTCTCCTTACATTTTATGTCATCTGCCTATCTGCTCTCCTACATTGTTTAGGTCCTGCACTACTCTAAAAAGAGAAATACTGGGGGGGGGCTGACTCTCTAAACATTGTTATGTCTCCCTGCACGTAACTCTGACCTCTACATGTTAGTTCTCCTGCCTTCACTACTCTGGGAGGCCTCCTACAATTGTTGTGTTCTCCCTGCACTATCTCGAGGACTCTCCTTACATTGTTAGTCTCCTGTGCACTACTCTGACTCTCACGTACATTGTTATGATCTGCCCTGACAACTACAACTAGGAATCACTCATGACCTACAGCCGTAGCAACTTGTATAGTGACAAGTAATCCCACTGCACTACTCTGACATCCCCTTGTAGAACAAAGTTCATGACTCCCACAAATTCCACCGTTGAGCTCTAAACTACTCCCTCTGCCCGTCATTGTCACTGCACACTATGTCTCCCCTCCCATATCTGACTCTCCTACATTGTGGTTATCTCCTCTCCCTGTCACTACTCTTACCTCTCTCTACAATTGTTATCGCTCTCCCTGCACTCTGACCTCCTACATTGTTGGTCTCCAGCACAACTCTGACTCTCCTACATTGTTATGTCTCCTGCACTGCTCTGACTCTCCTACATTGTGTTTCTCATGCACTACTGACTCTCCTACATTGTTATGTCTCCCTGCATCTACTCTGACTCTCCACATTGTATGTCTCCTGCACTACTCTGACTCTCCTACATTGTTATGTTCTCCTGCACCACTCTGACTATACCTACATTGTATGTCTCCCTGCTCACTCTGACTCTCCTACATTGTTATGTCTCCCTGCACTAAACTACTGACTCTCCTACATTGTTATGTTCTCCCTCGCACTACTCTGACTCTCTACATTGTTATGTCTCCTGCATACTCTGACTCTCCTACATTGTTATGTCTCTGCACTCTCTGACTCTCCTACATTGTTATGGTCTCCCTGCACTGACTCTGCCTCTCCTCATTGTAGTCTCCCACTTTACTACTACTCTGACTCTCCTACAATTGTTTATGTCTCCTCTGCAAACGTAGTCTGATCTCCTACATTGTTATGTCTCCCTGCACTAGTCCTGACTCTCCTACATTGTTATGTTCCCTGCAACTACTCTGAATCTCCTACATTTTAGTGTCTCCTGCCAACTACTCTGACTCTCCTACATGTTATGTTCCCTGCAACTACTCTGACCTCCTACATTGTTATGTCTCCCTGCACCACCTACTCTCCTACATGTGTTATGTCTCCTGCACTA
Organism: Engystomops pustulosus; assembly: GCA_019512145.1. NCBI lineage: Eukaryota > Metazoa > Chordata > Amphibia > Anura > Leptodactylidae > Engystomops > Engystomops pustulosus. The sequence continues at coordinate 6,303 of WNYA01001869.1, read as the reverse complement.
TACTCTCTCTACCTCCATTGTTTGTCACCCGCTGCCTACACTCTGACTCTCCTACTTTTAGTTCCTCTGCACTACTCTGACTACTCCTACATTGTATGTCTCCTGCACTACTCTGACTCTCCTACATTTGTTATGTCCTCCCTGCATACTCTGACTCTCCTACATTTATGTCTCCCTGCACTACTCTGCTCTCCTACATTGTTTATGTCACCTGCCTACTCACTCTCCTACATTGTTATGTCTCCCTGCACAACTCTGACTCTCCTACATTGTTATGTCTCCCTGCATGCTCTGACCTCCTACTTGTTATGTCTCCTGACTACTCTACTCTCCTACATTGTTATGTCACCTGCACTACTCTGATCTCTACATTGTTATGTCTCAGCCGCACTACTCTGACTCTCTACATTGTTTATGTCACCCTGCACTACTCTGACTCTCCTACATTGTTATTCTCCCTGCACTACTCTGACTCTCCTACCTTGTTATGTCTCCCTGCAACTACTCTGACTCTCCTACATTGTTAGTCACCTGCACTACTCTGACTCTCCTACATTGTTTAGTCTGTCCCCTGCACAACCTGACTCTCCTACATGTTTGTCTCCCCTGCACTGCTCTGACTCTCCTAAATTGTTATGTCTCCCTGCACTACTCTGACTCTCCTACAATTGTTATGTCTCCCTGCACTACTCTGACTCTCCTACATGGTTTATGTCCCGCACTAACTCTGATCTCCTACATGTTATCTCCCTGCACACTCTGACTCTCAACTTGTTCTGTCTCCCGCATCTTGACTCTCCTACATTGTTATGTCTCCCTGCACTAACTCTGACATCTCCGACATTGTTATGTCTCCCTGCACTGCTCTGACTCTCCTACATTGTTATGTCTCCTAGCTTGCTCTCTGACTCTCTCTCCTACATTGTTATGTCCTCCTGCACTACTCTGACTCTCCTACATTGTTATGTCTCCCTGCACTACTCTGACTCTCCTACATTGTTATGTCTCCTGCACTACTCTGACTCTCCTACATTGTTATGTCTCCCTGCACTACTCTGACTCTTCTACATTGTTATGTCTCCCTGCACTACTCTGACTCTCCTACATTGTTATGTCTCCCTGCACTACTCTGACTCCTACATTGTTAGTCTCCTGCACTACTCTGACTCATACTACATTTGTTATGTCTCCTTTTGTCACTACTCTGACTCTCCACATTGTTATGTTCCTGCACTACTCTGACTTCTACTTGTTTTCCCTGCACACTTGACTCTCCACATGTTATGTCTCCTGCACTACTCTGACTCTGCTACATTGTTATGTCTCCTGCACTACTCTGACTCTCCTACATTGTTATGTCTCCCTGCACTACTCTGACTCTCTCTACATTGTTATGTCTCCTGCACTACTCTGACTCTCCTACATTGTTATGTCTCCCTGCACTGCTCTGACTCTCCTACATTGTTATGTCTCCCTGCACTACTCTGACTCTCCTACATTGTTATGTCTCCCTGCACTACTCTGACTCTCCTACATTGTTATGTCTCCCTGCACTACTCTGACTCTCCTACATTTTTATGTCTCCCTGCACTACTCTGACTCTCCTACATTGTTATGTCTCCTGCACTACTCTGACTCTCCTACATTGTTATGTCTCCCTGCACTACTCTGACTCTCCTACATTGTTATGTCACCTGCATACTATCTGACTCTCCTACATTGTTATGTCTCCCTGCACTACTCTGACTCTCCTACATTGTTCTGTCCCCTCACTATCTGACTCTCCTACATTGTTATGTCTCCTGTACTACTCTGACTCTCCTACAGTTGTATGTTCTCCCTGCACTACTCGACTCTCCTACATTGTTATTCTCCCTGCACTAGCTCTGACTCCCTACATGTATGTCTCCTGAACTGCTGGCGCTCTCCTACTTGTTATGTCTCCCTGCACTTACTCTGACTCTCCCTACATTGTATTCTCCTGCACTACTCTGACGCTCTCTACATTGTTATGGTCTCCTGCACTACTCTGACTTTCCTACATTGTTATGTCCTCCCTGCACTACTCTGACTCTCTAACGTTATCTCTACATGTTATGTCTCCTGCACTATTCGACTCTCCTACTGTTTATGTCTCCCTGCACTACTCTGACTCTCCTACATTGTTATGTCTCCTGTCACTCCTGACTATCACATTGTTATTTCCTGCACTACTCTGACTCCCATTGTTATGTCTCCCGCACTACTCTGACTCTCCATACATTGTTATGTCTCCCTGCACTACTCTAGACTTTCCTGACATTGTTATGTCTCCCTGCCTACTCTGACTATCCACATGTTATGTCTCCTGCACTCTTGACTCTTCCACTTGTTATGTCTCCTGCACTATCTGGACTCTCCTACATGTTATGTCTCCTGCACTCCCTCTGACTCTCCTATAATTGTTTATGGCTCCTGCACTACTCTGACTCTCCCTACATTGTTAGTCTCCCTGCAACTGACTCTGACTCTCCTACCATTGTTATGTCTCCTGCACTCCGTGACTCTCCTACATTGTTATGTCTCCTGCACTACTCTGACTCTCCTACATTGTTATGTCTCCCTGCACTACTCTGGCTCTCCTACATTGTTATGTCTCCTGCACTCCTCTGACATTGTTATGTCTCCTGCACTACTCTGACTCTCCTACATTGTTAGTTCTCCCTGCAAACTACCTCTGACTCTCCTACATTGTTATGTCTCCCTGCACTACTCGACTCTTCTATAGTTATGTCTCCTGCACTACTCTGACTCCTCATTGTTATGTCTCCCTGCACTACTTCTGAACCCTCACTTCCTACATTGTTGTCCCCTGCACTACTCTGACTCTCCTACATTGTTATGTCTCCCCTCACTACTCTGACTCTCCTACATTGTTGATGTCTCCCTGCACTGCCTGACTCTCCTACATTGTTAGTCCCCTGACTACTCTCTGACTCTCCTATGTGTTATGTCTCCTGCACTGCCTCTGACTCTCCTAATTGTTATGTCTCTGCACTACTCTGACTCTCCTACATTGTTATGTCTCCCTGCACTACTCTTCTCTCCTACATTGTTATGTCTCCCTGCACTCTCTGACCTCCTACATGTGTATGTCTCCCTGCACTACTCGACTACTCCTACATTGTTATGTCTCCCTGCAACTACTCTGTACTCTCCTACATTGTTATGTCTCCTGCACTACTCGTACTCTCTACATTGTTATGCTCCTGCACTACTCTGTCTCCTACATGTTATGTCTCCCTGCACTACTTGACTCTCCTACATTGTTATGTTCACCTGCACTACTCCTGACTCTCCTACATTGTATGTCTCCCTGCACTACTCTGACTCTCTACATTGTTATGTCTCCCTGCACTGCTCTGACTCCCTACATTGTTTTCTCCCTGCACTACTCTGACTCTCCTACATTGTTATGTATCTCCTGCACTAGCGCCTGACTCTCCTACATTGTTATGTCTCCCTGCACTACTCTGACTCTCCTACATTGTTATGTCTCCTGCACTATTATGACTCTCCTACATTGTTATGTCTCCTGCACTACTCTGACTATCCTACATTGTTATGTCTCCCTGCACACTCTGACTCTTCCTACATTGTTATGTCTCCTGCACTATCGACTCTCCGACTTGTTATGTCTCTCTGCACTACTCTGACTCTCTACATTGTTTGTCTCCCTGCACTTGCCTGACTTCCCTACATTGTTATGTCTCCTGCACTACTCGACTCTCATACATTGTTTATGATCCTGCACTATCTGACTCTGCTACATTGTTATGTCTCCTGCACTCTACTCGACTCTCCTACATTGTTATGTCTCCTGCACTATTCTGACCTGCCTACAGTGTTATGTCACCTGCACTACTCTGACTCTCGACATTGTTTATTCCCTGCACTACTCTGACTCTCCTACATTGTTATGTCTCTGCCACGCTCTGACTTCCTACATTGTTATGTCTCCCCTACACGACTCTCACTTCTTCTACCTTGTTATGCTGCCTGCACTACTCTGACTCTCGCTACATTCTGATATCTTCCCTCCTGCACTACTCTGACTCTCCTACATTGTTGTCTCCTGCACTACTCTGACTCTCCTACATGTTACTGTCTCCACTGACGACTACTCTGAGCGCCTACATTGTTATGTCCTCCTCCCTGCACTACTCTGACTCTTCCTACATTGTATTCTCCCTGACTACTGATCTCCCTACATTGTTATGTCTCCTGCACTACTCTGACTCTCCTACATTGTTATGTCTCCTGCACTACTCTGACTCTCCTACATTGTTATTCTCCCTGCAACTGCTCTGAACTCTCCTACAATTGTTACGTCTCTCCTGTACTGCCTGACTCTCCTACATTTTTATGTCTCCTGCACTGCTCTGACTCTCCACATTGTATGTCTCCTGCACTACTCTGACTCTCCTACATTGTTATGTCTCCCTGCACTACTATGACTCTCCTACAATGTGTTATGTCTCCATCTGCACTACTCTCTACCTCCTACATTGTTATGTCTCCCTGCACCTACTCTGACGCTCCCTACATTGTTATGTCTCCATGCACTACTCCGGCTCTCGGCTACTTGGTTATGTCTCCCTGCACTGCTCTGACTCTCCTACATTGTTATGTCTCCTGCACTACTATGACTCTCCTACATTGTTATGTCTCCCTGCACTACTCTGACTCTCCTACATTGTTATGTCTCCCTGCACTGCTCTGACTCTCCTACATTGTTATGTCTCCCTGCACTGCTCTGACTCTCCTAAGAGATGTACTGTACATGTGGTGAACACCAGCAATGTTCTAAAAAACATCAAAATTTATATAGGAAATTATGCAATTAATGATATGATACAATGGTTCATGGTTCATAGTTTTGTTTCAGTCCCACCAGGTTTTAGGAAATTGGCTAAGATTTATTAAAGCCCCTACACATTCTTTTCAGTGTAACCTGCTGCACATGTATTTATAAAGTGATACATTGTAACAATTGCTGGATATAGAGGTCACATTTATCAGAATCAGTGCAGAATCTTGTGTCGCGTCGGGTTTAGTGCAGTCGCGACGCAAAATTCTGCTCTGATTTTGATAAATATAGTCTCTATATCCATCAATTGTTACAATGGGGCACATTTACTTACCCGGTCCAGTCGCGATCCCGCGGCGCTGATTCGGGTCTGCCGGGATTCACTAAGCTCGTGCGCCTGATATCTTGCATGTGTCGCTGCTGTGCCGAGGTCCGTCAGAGTTCACCTTCTTCTTCCTGGTGCAGGTAAGTGCGTGACAAGCGACACAAATTCTTTTTAAAATAATGCGGTTTTTCCAAATCCATCGGGTTTTCTGAAGGCCACGCCCCCAATTTCTGTCGCATGCAAGCAATACAACACAATCAGATCGCATAGGCAATTCAGTGACAATTGGCGCAAAACGGTAATATCTGGGAAACCCGGTGATTCGGCCCCTTAGTAAATGAGCCCCAATGTATCCCTCACATTGTGACATCGCTACCCTGAGCTGGAGGGGCTCATTGTCATGTGGTAACGTGATGGCTGTGAGGCCTTTTCCTCTGACCTTCCATCTCAGTAATTAGACAGTTAATACTCTGTAATGAGCCCCTCACAGCCTGAATCCTGCGCCGCTGCAGAAGTGTCAGAGAGACCCAGAGATTATAAAGAGAAAAGGGCAGGAGCTATTTCTGTGCTGCGGCTCTGGATCCCGTGGAATTCAGATTCATGGACGATGTGACAATGTGACAAGTCCCGTCAGCCGGGAGCAAACAAAGGACGCGCCATTATTTTTACCGGATCTGGAGCTCTGGAACCTGTTGCTGGAGCGATGAGATTCTCTTTCTTCTTGTGTCGGAGTTGATGATCCCCTCCCCCGCCCCTGGTTGCCCCGGCACATTAATCACCAGTCTTTTCTCTTTCGACATCTCTTCCTCAGTCTTTCTCCGATCCCCGACTTGATGGCACTCCGCCTGAGCTTATTCACAATACACCTAATTTGCTGGAATGTTTGAGCTGCTAACAAAAATACCCTTAAATTGTTCCTACCATCTGTGGAAATCCAACTCGTGTGAAAGAAAATGAGATTCGAATGCTATCCAGATGTCCCCATGCAAATTCACATTAGCATATTATGTAAATGATGGCGGCGACAGGCGGGAAAAAACGCTCGCCAGCAAACAAAAATATTTATTTTTAAACCCAATATAAAGGAGAGACATAAAAAGGAGCCTAATGGATGAGGTTTGGTGCCTAC
>WNYA01001868.1:1009-56750 GCA_019512145.1 Engystomops pustulosus | reverse complement strand
GTTTTCAAATCACAAATAATGAATCCCAGGAGTTTACGACTGGCAGAAGCTTCTTTATAAAATCGTTATTAAACCCGTGTTTTCCATCAGTCGTGGCCACATCTGCTGATCCTTCTGATTTCACATGTTTTCCATCAGTCGTGGCCACATCTGCTGATCCTTCTGATTTCACGTGTTTTACATCAGTCGTGGCCACATCTGCTGATCCTTCTGATTTCACGTGTTTTACATTGAAGTTTTCACATTCATTGTCTTCTTTAAGCCTTTGTCGTTTACACTGGAGATCAAGATTAGAGAACGGTGTATGATGATCTGAAATAACGTCATCCCCATTGATGAGCATTGGATGGATTTTGTGTAAGGGATCACGTTGTGTTTTACAAAAGTAAAAGTAAATCAACATAACACCTTCATTTAGCAAAAAACGTGATGATGATAATTAGAGAATAGCAATGACTGGAGCACAGGGACAGATTACAATGACATTTTCTGAAGGTCCCTCCAGGCTGGAATCAGTAGGACGTGCACAGGACCTCAGCACCGGCCACGGGACATCACTGGTCTCTGCTGGGATCTGCTCCGCTCTTCTTCCAGTCTCTTGCAAAGTTCTGTGACTGTTGTGGGTTTCCATGGAGCACTTTTGTGATATCTGGTCAACTGCGCCCTCTAATACTATTATACGAATCAGCTTTAGAAGAGTGGTTAACACCTTTTATATCTTCATAGTAATGAAAACAAAATGGAGAAAAATGTAAGAAGTTCTGATTTTGTCGGTAATACGTTCATTTAGCCCTAAAATTTTCTCTTATTTTTTTGGGGGATTAGATGCATTTCTCTTCACTGATACCCATTTTAGGGATGCGTTAATGACCTATTTAATCTGCAAAAATACAGACTCTATTTTGTTACTGTTTTTGTGTTAAAAACACAATCCCGGCCATTGATATTTTACTTTATTTTTTGTGTGTACCATATACTAAGTAACATTATCTTTAGTCAATGGCGCTGGGACTAGTACGGGGTACCAATTTCTTTGTTGTTCCTTATGTGTTACCTAATTTGTATAATAAATTTTGTAAAAAAATCCATAATTTTTTGCATCGCCTTTTCCAATGGATAATTTTTTCTTCACATTTCTGGTCTACAAGGAGCATGTGAGAGCTTGTTTTTTGTGTGTAATGTGTGTACTTTACAGCAGTAAACTATTTTTTTTTTAGATCATTTGTGATTACTTTTTTTTGGTTAGGTACAATCAGATTTTGGCGTTACTTTTTTTTTTTTGGTGCCGTTCATTGGTGTGGGTTCAATAAGCGAATATTTTATGTTCGTACACACATGGGTGATCGTAATATTGTGGGGTTTGTATGGTGGTTTTGCACTTTTTTATTTTTATATGTAGATTCATATGTATGGAGCTCGGGATAATTTTTTTAATTAATCAAATAATTTTTTGTTTAGTTGTCCCCTGTGGAACATGGACAAGCCACCTGTTTGATTGCTGGTTTCATTAATCAACACCCTCCATATGATGTATTTCAGGGATGTATAAGCTGGCCTGCCTGCATGCCATCTGTGACAGAAACTTCTAGGCCTCACGTATAGACAACGCCCTGAGGTCTTAGACATACCCAGGGTTGCCATAGCGGTGGAGTGTTGGGGTGCCATCAAAACACGTTGGAGAAGTTTTTTCAAGCATGAATTTACTCCCCTGCAGAATTTAAGTGCGAGGTCACGGGAACACGCACAATCAGATGTCCGCTGTGAGATCACGCTGACCCACAAAAGGTTTTCCTGCCGGTTCAGTCTTCTCAGTGATGAGTTGAACCGGCAGCGGCCCCTGACGTATTTATTACCTGCGTGAATGCTTAGTTAAGAGCTTAAATAGCCTGAGATTAAGGACCGGGTCATAACTTAATGTAAGCAAAAACTTTACACTGTGTAAATGAACAGTCAGTAAACCTTGCAAAATAAAGGACACATTGACACAGGGAATTTTTGCTCCCGACTTTTGGAAGTGCACCTTTAATGTCTCTGTTATTGATACTATAGAGGAGAGGGTCAGCATCGGAGATTAATATGCTACAATATTTGCACTACTATATTTCTTCCTGGTCCTTGGAGTCAAATGACGAGGGACCAAAATACATCAACATGACGTCCCCAAAGTACAAAACACCACCCGGCCTAGATGTTAGGTGCAGGTGGAGACAGCCTTGGACCTTCGCAGAGCGAAGCTTCAGTACAGATATAATATAAAGGGTATAAAGACAGCTAGGATAAGCAAAAGGAATCAGAGAGATTCAATAAATGCTAATGTGCAAATAATCACTGTTAATGTCACGTCGCGAGACGTCCTCACATAACGAGTTTGGGTGAATGCCAACATCTCACAAATAACAGTGATTGATTTGGTTATTACAACACATTATATGGATTGAAGATCGAAGGGAACAGAGCCAAAAAAAAAAACATTAAAGGGTATATGAATACAACGGAGCCACCGAGCCTATACCAATTACCCCAACTCCTGAGGATCGGGTAACGGAGATGATGGCATTGGCAGAGGTAGCTTATCCACTAAGCCATCACACGAGGAGCTTGGCCACTCCGACCCTTCCACCGAAATGAATGACATGAGCTGCAAAGACTCAGCCCTGGAATGGGATACTTCCTTATTAGCCGAGAAGGAAGAGATCGGACCACGTACTCGTGGGTAAAGCGCCGTGTGGATAACACAAGTCCAGAATGTCCATCAACAAAGGAAAAAGTACATGCGTTTTATGACTGGGGTTGGATGATTATCATAAATATTAGGGAGACGTTTCCAGTACTGTTACCCCCCAGGTAGAGACGATGAAAAGCGACAAGAGCGCAGCATTTTTATCTTGGGTCCATGTAAATCCCAAGTAAAACAAATTCGCGTGAGACGGTCGTCCTATTTTTGGTCTCCACCCTATCAAGAACATGAGATTATGGCGTGGTGTAGGGAATAGAATGAAGATGGATCAAGAACCATTCTTCATTTACTTGAAAGAAAGGACGGCAAGTGCAGCGGTTGTTTCCTTCTACTTGTGTTGACATTTTAACCATACTATGTTATCACAAGAAAGTCTAGTTCTTCATAGATCCGCTGTCCTTTTTACATTTTTTTTTGGGTGCTCAAACAAAACAGCCCTCGAAGAGAGGGAACATGTGCCTTTCAAATGTGCAGCCCTATAGTCTGCCGCGTACAAGTCGACAGATTTGGTAAGAATGATTATGTATATACATATGCATATATAAGGTGATTGGAGACAGGCAGGTGGGGTCCTCTTCTTAAGGACACCCCAAAACAGCCCAACTTTACAGACGAGAACCCCTTGTTTAATAAGACGGACCCCTCTTGCTCACTGTGACCCCGACGACAGAAAAGAAAAAGATTCTGGTACCTCTCTGGATGCTTTACTATGGCCCACGCTGCAATGACTCATCTGTAAGTGCTGTAATGAATCTTATATTGAGAATACTTGGTCCAATTACAGCAAAAAATTTTGAAACTACAACTTGTCACTGGCAAAAATCAATTGTCCCCAAGAATGCGGTTGGCCCTAGAAATACAAATGCCAAGGGATACCAGGATAATGTGGAGAATCTCCATGGGTAATATTTCAACAAAGCAACTGGCATTTCTCACCAGTTCATCACCTGAACATGAGAACTATCTGTTCATATGCAGCGTCTCATCATTTAAGAGCATTGGACTGAAAAGCCGACTCTGCAGTGACCATACATATACTATCCAAGGTTCAGAAGCGAGAACTAACCTTGTCTTAGGTGCATAGGTGTGGTGGGCAGAGAAGGGATCCCAGTTTATTTTAGTAATGAAGTCAAGTCTAATATTGTTCTGGTCTGCTTTGGGCACATTATGGTTTTTTTTCAACAACTGTATAAGAAACCCAAAGTGTGTAAAGATAGTCAAGTGAATTGGGTTGGGAAGTGTCATGGTTTGGGAATGTGTTCTGCTGCCGGATTGAATGAATGCAAGTGTGTATCAAGGACTCTTTTAACAATGTCATGTTTTCCTTCTTGTACTCAATCGCAGCCAGCAATTTTAATGCGAGGACCATGGCCCCTGGTGACACAAAGCAACAGGTTAAACCGCAGTTATGTACAACACATTTAACAATGAGCAGACACATCTGAATTTTAAACCCCGATAGTAAACCCTTTGATACAAAGTTTGGACAGGAAACCACACAGTACAGAACTGTGGAAGAGACTGGAAGAAGTCTCCTAGCGTACGCCGATCCAGCAGAGGTCCGTGTGAGAACTAGTGATGCCTGTGGCCTGGGGCTGGTCCTGATTGATGACGTTGTTGGTTTCCTTCCAAATGTATTATAAGCTGTCCCCTGTGCTCCAGTCCATTGCTGGTCTCTCATTATCATCTCACACATTTTTTGCAAAATGAATGTTTATGTTTATTTAGCTTTTACTTGGTAAAAACACAACGTGATCCCTAACAGAAATCCATCAATGCTCATCAATGGGATGACGTTTACACTGGAGATCAAGATTAGAGAACGGTGTATGATGATCTGAAATAACGTCATCCCCATTGATGAGCATTTGATGGATTTTGTGTAAGGGATCACGTTGTGTTTTACAAAAGTAAAAGTAAATCAACATAAAACCTTCATTTTGCTCTTCTTCCAGTCTCTTGCAAAGTTCTGTGACTGTTGTGGGTTTCCTGTCCATAACTTTGTCATCAAGGGTTTACTGCTGAGTTTAAATCAGATGTCTGCTCATTGTTAAATGCGTTCTGTTTGAAAGAACTGCTTTACCCTATTGCTGCGTCACAGGGGCCATTGTCCTGCAATAATATTGCTGGTTGATTGAGTAAAGAATTCAAGGAAGGAACTGTACATTGTTGAAAAAGGTCCTGATACACACTTGCATTCCTATTTTTGGGCATAATGGGCGCGAGTTAAGCTGCCTCCCTAGTGTTTCCTGTCGCATTTCCGTGGTGTTTCCATCGGGTTTTCTGAGGGTTCGCGCGGTGTTTGGCCAAGCTTCCCTGTGCATGAGAACCTTGTCCTCCTTAAAAATGCTCGAGTCTCCCATTGACTTCAATGGGGGCTCGTATTCTAGAGGAGCACTCTCGCATCTAGTAAAAAGTTTGTCTCGCATAACGAGTGTGCACTCCAAGTGCATTTTAGTTGCTCGCTTTCAATCTCTAGTGATTTTCCTTTTTTCACCAAATTTTTTCCGCAATTTTTTTCATCTCATTTCCCTGACTCACTGTAGATCACTTTTGTTACATTACCCCCACTTTTACCTATATACTCGAGTATAAAGCCCAACGCCAAGTATAACGCGGTCTCCTAATTTTACCACAAAACCTGGTAAAACTATTGACTTGAGTATAATGTGGTCCGAGGGTGGGAACTGCATTGGGTCACAGCCTCCCCATTATAGAGATTAAGGTCGCTGAGCCTTAGCCCCCTGCGCCGCAAAGTTATCAGCCAACAACTGCCGGCAGTATATAGCCTGGCGCCCATATCCCCTAGTATATAGGCCAGCTCCCTCGCGCCGCGTATCTATGGCCTTGCTGGACCCTTCCCAACACTTTATAGGCCAGCCCCCTGCCCCAGTATATAGTGCCCAGCGGGGGAGGCCAGAAAGGTGAGTTTTGCGATGTATGTTTTTTTACTCGAGTATAAGACGAGTAAGGTTTCACCTTCTTTTGTGTCTGAACACTAGGCTTATACTCAGAGTAATGTACTTCTCTTGTCTTGTGATCCCATCAATCCAATTGTCACGCGCCCTGTGTGTCCTTGTCTTTCGTCTCTCATAGATTGTAAGGCTCGCTTTGCTATTATTTTTTCTACAATTACTATTTGTGTTTGATCTGGATTGGACTGTGCACTGGGATAAGGCCCACAAATAAGAAGGATTTATTAATTTTTGTTACAAGAAAAAAGTTTTGTATGCGTCCTTTTGTGCCCATTGAAGAAATTCCCCGTTGCTTTTGATAGGTCCGATGGAGTCATCGCCTTCTTAAGATGTTATACCTTTTAATGGCTAACTGAAATGTTACAAGCTTTCATAGGTCCCTTGCATCGCTGCACGGTATAAAGGTCTTTCGGAAATATAGCAGATCTTATACACCATGGACAGAGATAAATGTAAAGAAATGTAAACAGAAAGGTCATACGTTATTAAGCAAAGTTGAGACAACAGGTCCTTAATATTTTTTATTGTGTGTGTGTTTTTACTTTCATATGTCCCCCCATAGAGGTCATAAAAGACCCCTGGGGACATTTTCACTTTTTTTTTTTTTTGTACATTAACCTTCTTTTTTTTTTGGCTTTTACAAGCTTTCCTTCATGACCCAATGACCTTAGTGGCTGGGTAAGGGATTCATAAGAGGCTGTAGCTGGGTCTCATTAGACGGGCTCGCAGTGATTCAACGCACCCGAGTCTATGGAGGCCCCGGTCCGCACGCGGATCTTCATTACCGCGTCGATGCACAGAGGAGTCGGAGAAGGAAGAAGGCGGTAACCTATCGTATCTCCCTTCTCTCTAGGGTCTCCAGGTGCCTCTGACGACCGGTGTCCACGTCCTGCTCCCGCGATTAGTACAGGAGCAGCAGAAAACTGCAGCGACGTTTGAAGATGCCGCTGCTACTCGTGCTCTCTGTTGCGGCTACCGCTGACGGTCAGAAGGAGCAATTATATACTTAGGGCATTTGCCATCCAAGGGGTTTTCACTTTTTGTAAATGAATTAAAACATTAAAACCTATATAACTTTGGTATCCATCTAATCCCCATTATCTTACGTCGACCAGAGACATACAATAGAGCCTGTCATTTGGGGCGCGTCAGTGAAAGCCCTCATCGACACAGGGGCTCTCTAGCGTGGAAAATACAAAAAGTTCTGGAGTATTTGAAGTGTGGGGAGTGCCCCCTGCCCCCCCCCCCCTGGTTCTTTCCGGGGTTCCATATACTGCACAGAAAAGCGTTAATCACATTTCCCCATTAGGAACGCATAAAAAACCCCAAATTGTGTCTATTGTGTCCCACCTCCCTTTTTTTCCCAAAAAACAAAACAAAACCAAGACCGCGGCATAAAACAATAAGTGACAGAAAAAGTTGAAGCATGTAATAGGCATTGATGAATATAACTGGAACATAGGTCCTGGGCAATTCACTTGAAAACAGGGTTACACTGTCTATTTGCTTTATTTGGATCAATGCGGGTCATTTAATTACGCGGCCACTGGAGTTCACCGAAAGGTCATGTCCAACGATACTGCACTGTTCCGTGGGGAATTCCCTAATATTCCTGCATGTGTTCTTCCCTCAGCGCCGCTCAGGTCCCCGATTCACCTTCTTCTTCTGGTGCATGTAAGTGCATTGTCCGTGTATAATGCGCTTTGCGGGGGAGTCACTAAGATCGATTGCCGCCATATCCCCTGTCATGCTTTGATCCAACCCCTTCCACCGCTCACACCGGTCGCGCGGATTCACCTCTTCTTTTCCTGTGTCATGTAAGTGTCATTGTCGTGGTATAATGGGCGCTGTGCCAGTGAGTCATTAACTCCTCGCACCCCTATCTTCACTTCATTTTTCCTATATCCCCCGCTCTGTTCCCTTCGTAGTTCACCCTTCTTCTTCCTGGTGGGGCATGTAAGTGCATTTCTGTGTTAATCGGCGCTGTGCAGAGGAGTCACTAGAGATCCGTCGGCGGTCCCAATATCCTGGGCATGTGTCGCTTTTCGTGTCCCACTAGGTCCCTGTAGTTCACCTTCTTCTTCCTGGTGGCATGTAGTGCAGTTGGCCTCGTGTATGATGCTGGGCTGTGGCGGGAGTCACTAAGATCCTGGCACCCGCTATCCTGGCAGTGGTCGCTTCCCCGGCTCAGGTCCACATGTCCTCTGTCGTTCAGCCTTCTTCTTCCTTGTTGCCTTTAAGTGCCCTTTCTCCGTTGTATCCTTTTCTTTGCTTTGTTGATTGCTGTCCCTCCCTCTCGTTGCCCCCTCTACCGCTCCCTTTTTTGCCCGTACGAGGAAAAAAGAAACCGGTGGAAAAGAGGGGGTTCCCCCGTCTTCCCTGAATTCTCCCGAAAGAGTTCACCTTCTTTCTTTCCTGATACATTTAAGTGTCATTATCCGTGTATAATTCGGCTTTGGCGGAGTAGTCACTAAGATCCTTCACCCGATAGCCTGCATGTGTCGGGGCTTCTTCCTCCGCGCGCTCAGGTTCGTCTGGATTTCACCCTTCTTCTTCCTGGTTGCCTGTAAGGTGGCATTGTCCGTGTATAATGTGGCTGTCGCGAGGAGTCACTAATCCTGGGCACCGCGATATCCTGCATGTGTGCTTCCCCCCGCTCAGGTCCGGCTGGAGTTCACGGACTTACTCTTCTTCCTTGGTGCTGTAAGTGCATTTCCCGTAGTATATGCGCTGTTGGGACAGGGGAGGTCAGCTAAGATCGTGCGCCCGATATCCTGCATGTGTCGGGCTTCCTCCACTCCCCGCCTCAGGTCCAACGGAGTTCACCTTCTTCTTTCTGGTGCATGTAAGTGCATTGCCGTCTTATACTGTGCTTGCGTGGAGTCACTAAGATCGCTGCAGCCCGATATCCTGGGCATGTGTCGCTTCCTCATTCCCCCGCTGCAGGTCCCTGGAGTTCAACGCTTCATTCTTTCCATTGGGCATGTAGCTGCATTGTCTGTGTATAATGCCGCGTCGACGGAGTCACTAATATCCTCCATCCCTATATCCTGGGGGCATGTTGATCGCCTTCCCCCGCTCAGGTCGCCTGATTCACCTTCTTCTTCCTGGTGCATGTAAGTGGGCATTGTCCAGTGTATAATGCGTGTTGTTCTGTTGCGGATAAAGGTAAGCAAGTGAGAACGGAAAGAGGAGCAGGACGGAAAAAAGGGGAAAAAGGGGATAGGAATGGGATAACATTCTAAATGCCGCTTACCTGATACTCTTGTCTCACCGTGCTCTCTGCTAGCTAGTAACACCATGTTTTTTCTAAGGTAGCCACTCCTTTCCTTTCGCGGTCTTGCTCTTCGCCCGACGTAAAACCCTCAAAAGAAAACACAAGAAAAAAACCAAGGCCACACAAACCGTGCTTCTTCTTTCTTTTTCCTATCCGTATTTCCCTTTTCCTTAATGATTCTCATATCTCTTTGCTGTGCTCTACGCCATCCTCTACAGTCTGCTCCCTATCTTCCTTCCTAATTTTCATTTTACGTCCCTCATCATCCTAGGAGTTCTCTCCGGAGTTCACCGCCTTCTTCTTCCTGGTGCATGTAATGCATTGTCTTGTAATAATGCTGCTGCGCCAGGAGTGCGGTCCCTAGATCCTGCACCGTCGATAATCTCTATGCATGTTGTCGTGTCTTCCTTCCTCCTTCGCCCCGCTCATTTCTGGCTGGCGTTCACACCTTCTTCTTCTTCTTCCTGGTGGCAAGGGTATAGTGGCATTGTCCTGTATGTAAAATTGCTTGCTTGTGGCAGAGAGGAGTCACTGAATCTCCTTGGGCGCCCTATATCCTGCATGTGTCTCTGTGTCGCTTCCTACGCCCGCTCAGCCCGTTGGTTGCACCTCTTCTTTCCTGTGGCATGTAAGTGGGATTGCCGCGTGTATATGTGGCTGTGCGGGTGAGTCCTACGTATTCCTGTCACCTGATATCCTGCATGTGTCGCTTCCTCCCCGCTTGCCAAGGTCCCTGAGAGTTCACGCTTCTCTTCCGGTGCATGTACGTGGGCATTGTCTGTGTATAATAGCGCTGGGCGGCAGGAGTCACTAGATCTCTGCACCCGATATCCTGGCATTTGTCGCTTCCTCCCCGGCTCAGGTCCTCTGAGGTTGACGCTTAGCTTCTTTCACTGGGTGGCATGTAATGCATTGTCCCGTGTATAATGCGGCTGTGCGTGGAGCACTTAAGATAGGTGTTCGTCCCCGATATCCTGGCATGTGTCGGCTTCCCTTCTCAGGTCCCGCGGAAGTTCACCTTCTTCTTCCGGGTGCATGTGAGTGGCATTGTCCGTGTATAATGCGATGGTGCGGGGGAGTCACAAGATCGTGACGTGCGGCCCATATCCTGCATGTGTCCGTTCGCCCGCTCAGGTCCCCGGGAGTTCATCCTTCTTCTTCCTGGTGCATGTAAGTGGTTGATCTTGGCTACATCAATATTAAGTTAAATCCTTTCTCCGTCGCTAATCATTCGGAATCATACGTCTCCATGCACGGTAGGCGCTGCTCCTATTTTGTCCATTGTAAGTCAGTCATCTGCGTGCCACACCACTAAGTCATGTGCTACACACTCCCCTCCCCCCACCCTTTTTCTCCATCTCTTTTCGGCCTCTTCCGTTCCCATCGGCTCTCCACCCGGGCCAACCCTTGTACTAAAAAAAGACTGAAAGTACGATTCTTCAAGTCATCTCCCTTTTCACTCCAATCTTTTTTCTCGTAACATGGGAACGTTCTCCCTGCTTCTGTCCCAGTTCTGGCCCCCATGAATGTATGACAATGCTATTCTGAACATCTAGGCACTTTATTAGGTAGCAATTCCGATGCTATTAACGGTTGGACCGCCCTTTTTGCCTTCAGAACTGCCTCAATTCTTTGTGAGCATAGATACAAGGTGCTGGAAGCCTTTCAGAGGAAAATTTTGGTGGCGTCATATTCGACATTATGGCAATCACACAGTTGCCGGCATGCTTTGTGGTTGTAGGGGCTGGTGCCCTCATCCCATGATGAGAATTTCGCCGTTGCGTCCTTTCCCCACGCACCAGCCACATCCCAAAGATGCTCTAGGATTGGAGATCTGGTGCCTGTTGAGGCATTTGATCCAGTGACCGGCATTTCATTTTCAAGAAACCAGTCTGAGTGACTATTCCGAGGCTTTATGACATGGGCGCATTATCCTGCTGAAAGTAGCCATCAATGTTATACATGCAGTGTAAAGAAAATAAGGAAGCAAAAGGCATGGGGCTCATACAAGGGATGTACTGGCAGGTCAATCCATACCGCTCATGTAGGGGCCTGTTTTGTTTTATAAACTCAAAGGGCCCAAACTAGTGTCCAAGGTGAAAAAATATTCCCTCACACCATGACACTCCACCCACCTAACCAGTCCTTTGCCGTGCTACAGGTCCAGGGATGCTGACTTTCTACGCTCGTCATTGTTTTTACTCCCATTATTCCTGACCCTACTCATCCGAATGTCGGCAGCATAAATCGGAGACTCAGCAGACAAGGGCAACGTTTTTCTAGAATCTTCTACTGTCCAAGTTTGTCGGTGCAGCCAAATGTGTAGCCTCAGGTTTACTGTTCCTATCTAGAAAGGGAAAGGAGTGGCCCACGGTGTGGTCTTCTTGCTGCGTAGCCCATCTGCCTCGAAAGTTGATGGTACTTGCGTTCAGACCCAGATGCTCTTGTGACCTATCCTGTGTTTCTATAGGGTGCCGAATTTGAGTCCATGTTGGCGGGTCTTTCGCTATGCACTGCTCGAACGCAGTCTGTCCCAGTTGTTCCTCTGACCTCTGGCATCCACAAGCATTCGCGCCCACAGACTGCCGCTCCTGATGTTTTTTTTTTTTACGGACCTTCTCTGTAAGCCCTAGAGTGGTTTGGTGCGGGAAATCCAGACGATCAACAGGTTTCTGAAATAGTCGACCAGCGGGCCTTGGGTCTTTACTGGAAAGCACCACACACGCAACATATAACTGCATTAAGGGTAGGAAAGGTTGGATCAGTGTATAACCGATACAAAAGTGCCGGTGAGTGTATCCGGCGTTTAGTGGGGTGATCTCAGCACTGTGTACAATACAGCTAGGAACCTTAAAGGAGGTCATTTATCTTCTTTTTAGGGCTCTAAGAGAGAATCAATGGGCACATTTAGCATTATCGCCGTCCGAGTCGCGATCCCCTGATCCGGACTTTAACGATGTATGGCCCGTGTTTTCGTGATCTCTCTAGATGCCTGCGCCCGAGAGTTCAACGCTGCTCCTCTGACACTGCATAGTGCTTTGGCTTGTGACAGCAACATTTAAATGATTAAATCCTCCTGCGCAGTCCAAGACCATAGGATCTACAATTGGTCCTCCCCCATTTGTGTCGTGTGAAAGCCTATCGCATTTTGGCTACACTCAATACCGATTGCGTGCACGACACATCCCGGCCGGCGGCGATCTGCCCGAAAAGTCGGGGAAAAACACAGTCGAACATGGGGCCGGGACCTTAGTAAATTAACCCCAACAAATCCTGTGGCGCACCAATGTATAATAGGAAGGTGATGTATGTCCAAGAGAATTTTGGGTCTGGCTTTTTTCCTGGCCAATGATTACTCTGTAATATAGTGATAAAATCTCTTGTTTAAAATAATAAATTATGGTTTCATTACGTCTCTTGGAGATTGTCTCTCTTGGTTTTCAAATCACAAATAATGAATCTCCAGGAGTTTACGACTGGCAGAAGCTTGCTTTATAAAATCGTTATTAAACCCGTGTTTTCACATCAGTCGTGGCCCAAGAGCACTCTGCTATGCGGCTCTGATTTCATCATGTTTTCTCATCAGTCCGTGGCCAACATCTGGCTGATCCTTCTTGATTTCACGTGTTTTACAATCAGTCGTGGCCACATCTGCTGATTCCTTCTGATTTCACGTGTTTTGACATTGAAGTTTCACATTCATTGTCTTTCTTTAAGCCTTTGTCGTTTACACTGAGATCAGATTAGCAGATGAACTGTTTATTATGATACTCTGCTAGCGTCCTCCAAGTGAGCCTCCTTGATTCACCTTGTCTGGTTGTATTTGTTTCAGCTTGTGTTTTACAAAAGTAAAAGTAAATCAACATAACACCTTCATTTAGCAAAAAACGTGATGATTGATAATTAAGAGAATAGCAATGACTGGAGGCACAGAGGACACGATTACAATGACATTTCTGAAGGTCCCTCCAGGCTGGAATCAGTAGGACGTGCACAGACCTCAGCACCGCCACGGGACAATCACTGTTCTACTGCTGGATCTGCTCCGCTCTTCTTCCAGTCTCTTGAAAGTTCTGTGCTGTTGTGGGTTTCCTGTCCATGAACTTTGTCAATCAAGGTTTACTGCGAGTTTTAATCAAATTCTGGTCTCATGTTAAAGGTCTCTGTTTTGAAGTAACTGCTTTACCTCTATTGCTCGCGTCACGAGGGCGCATGTCCTGCAATAATATTGCTGTTGATTGAGTAACGATCCAGGAAGGAACTGTACATTGTTGAAAAAGGTCCTGATACACACTTGCATTCATTCAACTCCGGCAGCAGAACACATTCAACCCAAACCATGACACTTCCTTCACCACTTTTCACTGACTTATTTGCACACTTTGGGTTTTCTTTCCTCAGTTTGTTGAAAAAACATAATGTTTCCCATCAGACCCCCAAAAAATGAGCTTTCATCACTAAAATGAACTGTGGATCAGTTCTCCTCAGTCCAAACAACATCCACCTAAGAAAAGGTTAGTTTCGCCTTCTGATTCTTTAGGATAATAAGAGATACGGTCACTGAAGAGTCGGCTTTCAGTCCAAATGCTCTTAAATGTCGAGACACTGCATAATGAGACTGATATTTTCCCTGTTGAGTGTTAAACTGGTGAGCAATTCCAGCTGCTATGATGAAACTATTACCCATGGAGATTCTCCACATTATCCTGTCCTCCCTTGCATTTGTCTTTCTAGGGCAAACAGCATTCTTGGGGAAATTGATTGAGTCTGTAATGCTGTAAATGCAGTATTCTTGGAATCACTTGGAAAAAACAACTTCTCTTGCTATGACTGATAGAATCAACTCTTTGGCCTTCAGCGGGGTTAGGGTTTCAGTCACTTTGGAAGGGCTTAACAATTTCAACAAATTTAGGCGGCAGTTACATAGGGTTTGTCAACCATTCCTTTCCTTCTCTTTCAAGTACATAGATGATACTGTATATTGATTCCATCTTCATTCTATCCCTACAACCACCGCCATAATCTCATGTTCTTGTAGGATGGAGACCAAAAATAGAACGACCATCATCACAGAATTTGTTTTACTTGGATTTACCATGGACCCCAAGATAAATGCTGCGCTCTTTGTCTTCTTCTTCATCATCTACCTGGTAACAGTTACTGGAAACAGTCTCATAATATTTATGATCATCACCAACCCCAAGCTCCATAAACCCATGTACTTTTTCCTTTGTGTATTGTCCATTCTTGACTTGTGTTACTCCACAACGGCTTTACCCCGATTATTGGCCGATCTCTTCTCTGCTAAAAGAAGTATCCCATTCATGGCTTGTGTCTTTCAGCTCCATGTCATTCTTCTGGTGGAAGGGTCGGAGTGCCAGCTCCTCGTCGTGATGGCTTATGACCGATACCTTGCCATATGCCATCCTCTCCGTTACCCGATCCTCATGCGTTGGGGTAATTGTTATAGGCTGGTGGCTCTTGTGTTCATTATACCCTTTATGTTTTGCTCTGTCCCTTCGATCTTCACTCCATATACTGTATGTAATAACCAAATCAATCACTTTATTTGTGAGATGTTGGCAATCACTAAGCTGTTATGTGAGGACGTCTCCGCGAGTGAAATTAAGATATTTGCCATTAGCTTTTTGACTCTCCTGATTCCCCTTTTGCTTATCCTACTGTCTTATACCTTTATCTTATACTCTGTACTGAAGCTTCGCTCTGCCGGAAGGTCCAAGGCTTTCTCCACCTGCACCTCACATCTCGGGGTGGTGGCTTTGTACTTTGGGACGGTCATGTTGATGTATTTTGGTCCCTCGTCCATGTACTCCACAGACCAGGAGAAATATAGTGCAATATTTTACATTATTATATCTCCGATGCTGAATCCTCTCATCTATAGTCTCAATAACAGAGACATTAAAGGCGCAATTAAAAAAGCTGGAGCAAAAATCCCTTTGTAAATGTGTCCTTCTATTTTTGAAAGTGTTTACTGACCTCGTCATTTACAGTGTAAAGTTTTTTGTTTACATTAAGTTATACCCCGGTCCTTAATCTCAGGCTATTTAAGCTCTTAACTAAGCATTTCATGCAGTAATAATAAGTCATGGAGCTGATGCCGGTTTCCGATATTATAAATCTCAAAGCTCATTTAACCCCTTCCCAACTGCAGTATGGCAGTATATGATAGAATCGATCAGACAACCTAGGGTTAAAGTACCCTAGGGAGTCTGAAAAATAGTAAAAGTATAGATAAAAAAAGATGTAATAAAAAAAAAATTATAATAAAAAAACCTAAAAATTCCAATCACCCCCCTTTCCCTAGAACAGATATAAATATTAATTAACAGTAAAAATCATAAACACATTAAGAATCGTTGAGTCCGAAAATTCCAGATCTATCAAAATATCATAACGTTTTTTCGCTGCGTTTTACCCCGTAACGGAAAATAACTCCCAAAGTCGAAAATGGCACTTTTTTGCCATTTTGAAAAATATAAAACAATCAATAAAAAGTGATCAAAAGGTCTCACAGTCCTAAAAATGATAGCAATGAAAACGCCATTAAAAGTCGCAAAAAATGACACCACGCACAGCTCCGTACACTAAAGTATGAAAAAGTTATTGGCGCCAGAAGATGGCAAAATTGTAAAGGAGGTTTTCATTTTTGTAAATGTATGAAAACATTATTATAAAACCTATACAAATTTTTTATCCCCGTGACCGTACCGACCCAGAGAATAAAGTAGACGCGTCATTTTTGGTGCACAGTGAAAGCCGTAATATCCAAGCCCACAAGAAAATGGCTCAAATGCGTTTTTTTACCATTTTCACTGCATTTGGAATTTTTTTCCCACTTCCCAGTACACGGCATGAAATATTAAATACTGACTATGAAGTGCAATTTGTTACGCAAAAAATTAGCCACCACAGAGCTCTTTATGTGGAAAAATAAAAAAAGTTATAGATTTTTGAAGGTGGGGAGTGAAAAATGGAAGTGAAAAAGCTAAAAAGGGCCAAGTCGTTAAGAGGTTAAAACAAAAATGACCCCCAAAAAAGTCAATTCTGAAATCTCTAAGCAGCATGACATCAACATAAAATATCCAGACCTGTCAAAAATTATGTTAACATAAAGCAAACATACAGTATGGGAACTGTTATTAACTAAGTTGGGTTGTAAAACTGTCTAAAAATGAGATTGTTTAAAATTTTGAAAATGGTCCAGAAAGTTATAACCATATAAAGCAGAACAAGTCATATTACAAAAAATGTCAGTATCCTAAAGGGGTTCAAACACTTTTTGGCTGTTTCCCATTAGGTCTTTTG
Organism: Engystomops pustulosus; assembly: GCA_019512145.1. Classification (NCBI taxonomy): domain Eukaryota; kingdom Metazoa; phylum Chordata; class Amphibia; order Anura; family Leptodactylidae; genus Engystomops; species Engystomops pustulosus. The sequence continues at coordinate 40,432 of WNYA01001868.1, read as the reverse complement.
CTCTGCTGTGAGCAGTGCATTCTTGTTGCTCATCTTCGAACTGAATGGTGTATCCGCAGCCGGATTGGTGTCCCGGAGCTCCATAAATACTTAATCCTCAATTCACTCAGTGCTGGTTATTATGGTCTTCTAATACTTGTACTGTTTCTCTATTGTGATATTGCTGTGTATTTTGACCCTCACTTCGTTCTTGACTATTCTTTGACTTATGATTTTGTACTTTTTTGCCGTTTTGGTTTTCTTGTGTCTTTTGTTAGTTATCTGTTTAGACCACAGTAGGTTGTGACAGGGGCTGTGGCTATCTCAGGCCCTGCACCTCTTCCTTGTCTTGACAATATTAGTTTTATTTTGAATATATGTGTCATACGTGATTGTTCTACACAACATTTTATACCAAACAAGCAAAGTAAACAGGGAAGATGAGGAACGATCTGCCACCAGTTTTCTGTAAAATGACTTATAGGTAGGCAAACGATCAGTGCAAATCATTTGGGGTAAATCCAATTTCTTAAAAAAAAATTGAAGCACAACTAAGATATTTTTTGCCACAAATCAATAGCTCTTGGGATGTAGAACAACTTTGCCTGTTATCTTGATATCTTATGAGCAGCACTTTCTTTATTATCCTTCTCAGTTTAGCTGCATCTATGCCTCCTGCTGATGCTGACGTCACCTATGATTCCATAGAGTTGTCCAAAGGGGAGATGCTGCTGCTTCATGACCACTGTGGAGGTGGATGCACACAGCGCACCTCGGTTATGGTTGTGAGTAACAAGTTCCCAAAGACTGGTGAGTAAGTCCTCTCTTAAATATTAAGGGTCATAGTGGATCTGCAGCATCTCCTGATGTGTGGGATAAAATAATTCCCCAGTAGTAGAGACTTATATTTTTTATTTTTTTGCAATCCCATCCCTGTATCCCCCCCCCTCCCCCCACACTCAAAAAGAAATTGCATTCTCAAAGTCTCCTCATCTTGTCTCCGTTTCCCCTCCTATCCAACTTTCCCTCCCAATAGAAGTGGGTTTTTTTGCTACAAAAAATTAGAATCAATTAAATATGGTCATTTTTTCCCTAAACTCATTTATTCCATAGTTAACTCTACCCCTCATCTAAGATGGTACCATTAACCATCCTTTTCCTAAACATAATTGTTGGCACCTCTTTAGACATCCATTTCTTAATTATACAAAATCTTGGTAGAAAAAGAGGTTTTTCATATCATGACTTGACCCAATTTTCTCCATATCATCCTTTTCCAGAATCCCCAATATACAACCGTGAATTTTACACAAGTTACTAGTGTTTGAATGTTTACCTAACTCTTCCATTATTTTTTCCCAAAGCAACCTTATCTTTAGACATTCCACTACATATCAATATCATCTGCACCGATTCCAATTGGTTGTGCCAAAAAAATTACAGTATATATTTCTGTTTTGTCTATAAAATAGACTTCAATTTGGAAAATGTTGAACCCAGGGGCTAAAGGAAGAGGGCGAGGGCGAGGCATCCAATTACTGCAGGGGTCAGAGGCCGTGGTCCTGGGCGGGGTGAGACACCACCTGCTAATGAGGGAGCAGGGGAACGCTGTAGAGCTACACTCCCTAGCTTCATGTATCAACTTACTGGGACTCGTGGTAGAGCACTGTTGAGGCCAGAACAGTGCGAACAGGTGATGTCGTGGATTGCGGACAATGCTTCAAGTCATTTGTCCACCAGTCAGTCTTCCACGCAGTCAACCCATGTTACCCAAGTGAGCACTCCTCCTGCTCCTCCACCTCAACCTCCTTCCCCCCGTCTGCCCCCTCCCAGCAAAATTTGGAATTTTATCCGGCACTTCTTAGGTTGCTGCTGAGCCCTTTCCCGATGCCCAGGTTTTCCAACGGTCGCAGTCTGTGGGTGATGATGACATTGTTGATGTACTGGAAGAAGTGTGTGAAGAGGTGTCGGACGATGAGGAGACACGGTGTGTGAAGTTGTTGTCAAGGCAGCACCATCAGCACCAAATGTTTCACGTAGTGAAGCTTCCATGGCTAGATTTTCTGAAGTCTGGAGGTTCTTTAAAGAAACAGCAGATGACCGACGGACTGTGGCGTGCAACCTGTGCCACACCAGGAGCAGCAGGGGTTCCACCACTACTAGCTTAACCACCACCAGTATGCGCAGGCATATGAGTGCTAAACACCCCACTCAATGGAACCAAGGCCATTCACCTCCGGCCGGGCACACCACTGCTCCTTCCACTGTGTCATTTGCTGCCTCTGCTAGTCAGCCCCAAACCCAGGACCCCAGCACAATCACCTCCCACTCAAAAACCACACCTTTGCCTCCACGATCCTCCTCAGTGTCCACCAATGTCTCCATACTCAGCCTAGAGAAGCTGGTAGAGACTGAGGCCTTTCGCAACCTCATGGCGGCAGCCGCCCCTCGATGTTCGGTCCCCAGCCGCCACTACTTTTCCCGATGTGCCGTCCCAGCCCTGCACCAGAACGTGTCAGACAACATCATCCGTGCCCTGACCAACGCCGTTTCTGACAAGGTCCACCTGACCACGGACACGTGGATGAGTGCTGCCAGGCAGGGCCACTATATATCGCTGACGGCACATTGGGTTAACTTGGTGGAGGCTGGGACCGAGTCTGACCCTGGGGCTGGTCATATAAAGCCGACGCTGAGGATTGAGGGGCCTACTTCGGTCCAGGTCTCTTTTAGGCCTACTATGCAATAGTCCTCCCACCCCTCCTCCACCTCCTCCTCCGAATTACCATCCGTGGGCATGGCGCCATCAGTCGGTACCTTTAGGCACAGCAGCAGTGCCGTCGCTAAACGACAGCAGGCGGTGCTCAAAGAGCCCAAGAGCTATTACAGGGCATCACGGCGCAGACTGATCTGTGGCTGGCACCGCTGAACCTGAACCCAAGCATGGTTGTGTGTGACAAGGGCCATAACCTGGTGGCAGCTCTGCAACTCGGCAGACTGACACATGTGCCATGCCTAGTGTCAGCCTGAATCTGATAGTTCAGTGGTTCCTCAAGACATACCCCAATCTGTCTGAAAACTGCTGAGCCTAGGCGATAAAAGGCACACCGCCCAAGAGCTATTACAGGGCATCACGGCGCAGACTGATCTGTGGCTGGCACCGCTGAACCTGAACCCAAGCATGGTTGTGTGTGACAAGGGCCATAACCTGGTGGCAGCTCTGCAACTCGGCAGACTGACACATGTGCCATGCCTAGTGTCAGCCTGAATCTGGTAGTTCAGTGGTTCCTCAAGACATACCCCAATCTGTCTGATTTTCTCACAAAGGTGCGCCGGAGGAGAATGTCGGCGAGACAGAAGAGGGGACCATTGCTCAGTCCCTCACTGTTCAGCGTGTATAGGCAGAAGAAGAGGAGTTGGAGGAGTTGGAGGAGGAGGAAATGGAGAGTCAGGCCAGTGAGGGGAGTGAATTCTTGCGCGTTGGTACTCTGGCACATATGGCAGATTTCATGCTGAGCTGCCTATCCCGTGACCCTCGCGTTCAAAGAAATTTTCCAGCACCGATTACTGGGTATTCACTCTCCTGGACCCATGGTACAAGCAAAATCTTTCCACTCTCATCCCTTTAGAGGAAAGGAGTGTGAGAATGCATGAATACCAGCAGGCCCTGGTGCACAAGCTGAAACAGTATTTCCCTTCTGACAGCGCTAGCGGCAGAGGGCGTACTTCTGCGGGACAAGTAGCGAGGGAGAGTAGGCGAGCAGGCAGCTTGTCCTGCACTGGCAGGGGTACGCTTTACAAGGCCTTTGCCAGTTTTATGTCACCCCAGCAAGACACTGTCACCCAGATCCTTGGTCCCCTTGAAAAATGCTCGAGTCTCCCATTGACTTAAATGGGGCTTGTTATTCGAGACGAGCACTCGAGCATCGGGAAAAGTTTGTCTCGAATAACAAGTACCCGAGCATTTTAGTGCTCGCTCATCTCTAGTAATGACAATGGACCAGAAATTATTGAGCCACGGGCAAGATCACCAAATGTGGGTGATGGTGCCCCCATTAGAACTGCATCGCCAACAGACATGAGGAACCTTGGGGTATCATACATGGAGGATTGTGGGCACTTTGTACCAACTGGAGAGAATTTTGTAGCGAGTCTCCTGATGCCTGCTTTGTACCAACTGGAGAGAATTTTGTAGCGAGTCTCCTGATGCCTGATCGCAATCATAGATCTCACAGAGAGGGAGAAACACTTTGACCACTGCAGAGGGGAGAAGTCCTTGCGTTTGCTCTTAAGGGGGCTTAGTGACATTTTGCAGCTCAAAGCTGGGTATGTGTCACAGATGCCAGTTGGAGTGACAGATGTCCAAGTCCATCAGCAGCTGGGGTGGCATCATTTTAACTACGTGTGACTTCATTCAGTGTCCTTGAAAAAGTCTTCTGGCTTTGGTTATCTATATACTTTATTGTGCTTTTGCTGTTATTTAGACCCTTTGCTTGTACCTTTGACTATTCTGATGCATTTGATTTTGTACCTCGCCACCTTCTTGGTTTTGACTCTGTTTGCCTGACCTCGCTATTTGTCTGTCTGTCTCTCTTATTTTTCTGCATTACAAACCCAGGGTAGAGACCTTCACCCAGCAGTTTTTACAGCTTTCCCTGATTATTTCAAATGACTTTCCTCCTATATTCATAAGATTAAGGAGAACACATTTATAAAGTTTTGCTACAGTATCCTAACACTTTTAAAAAGTAGTAAAACTTTGGAAAAAACACTTTCTCTGTAATGATGTTTTCTGGCAGGGTACCGGTTTTTGAGGAATGAGCTAATGGGGCTTATTTACTAAGGGTCCACGGATCGCACATTCGTCAGATTTTCAAAGTTTTCGGGATTTAAGATTCAAATTGTGTCGTAAGACAATTCACTTACATGCACCAGGAAGAAGAAGGTGAACTCCGGGGACCTGAGCGGGGAAGTTACACGTGCAGGATATTGGAGCACGATCTTAGTGAATCAGAAAGCATTATTGTCGGACACTCCGTACTTCGAGAACTCCTCCAGACGGGTAAGTAAATGTGTCCCAATGCTTTCAAAGTTACATTGGTCATTTTATGATGATTTCTGTATGAGGTTAACTGTCTTTTTGGTACACGGGGATACCAAAAATATTTATGATTTTATTTGTTTATTTATTTAAATGTTTGTTCTATAGATAGATGGGGGATTTTCCTTTTGTCAACATAATTTTTCTTTTCTCATTCACAATTTTCCTAATTTTTCATCTAATTGCCTGGCAGCATGTAGCATTCACGTTTTTACATTATCCCCCACTGTTTACCATATATACTCGAGTATAAGCCGACCCAAGTATAAGCTGAGGCCCCTAATTTTACCACAAAAACCTGGGAAAACCCATCGACTCGGGTATAAGCCGAGGGTGGGAAATGCATTGCCCCAGCCTCCCCATTATATAACCTGCTGGACCCTGCCCCAAAGTATATAGCCAGCACCTTCCCCCCCAGTATATAGCCTGCCAGCCCATATACCCCAGTATATAGCCAGCCCCCTGCCCCAGTATATAGCCTGCCAGCCCATATACCCCAGTATATAGCCAGCCCCCTGCCCCAGTATATAGCCAGCCCCCTGCCCCAGTATATAGCCAGCAGTGGGGGAAGCCAGAAAGGTGAGTTTTGATGTATTTTTTTACTTGAGTATAAGCCGAGTTTGGGTTTTCAGCAACTTTTTTTGTGCTGAAAAACTAGGCTTATACTCGAGTATATGTACTTCTCTTGTCTATGTGATCCCTCAATCCCTTGTCAAACCCCTGTGTGTCCTTTCTTCCTCATAGATTGTAAGCTCCTGAGACCAGTGCTCTCTTTCTATTATTTTTCTACAATTACTTATTTTGATCTGGAATGGACTGTGCACTGGGATAGGCCACACAAATGAAGAAGTATTATTAATTTTTGTTACAAGAAAAAAAGTTTTGTACCATGTCGCCAGTTGAAGAAATTCCCGTTGCTTTTGACAGGTCAGATGGAGTCACCTTCTTAAGATTGTCATACCTTTTAATGGCTAACTGAAATGTTACAAGCTTTCGAGGTCTTCATAGGTCCCTTCATCCGGCACGGTATAAAGGTCTTTCTGAAATTACACAGATCTTATACACCATGGACAGAGAAGAAATGTAAACAAAATGTAAACAAAAGGACAATAACATTAACAAAGTTGAGACAACAGGTCCTTAATATTTTGTTTATGTGCGGGAGTGTTTTTACTTTATATGTCCCCCATGAGGTCATAAAAGACCCCTGGGGGACATTTTCACTTTTTTTTTTTATTTTTTTTGCATTTTACTTTCTTTTATTTTTGTGTTTCTCATGACTAATGACCATTAGTGGTTGGGGTAGGTGATCAGGGCTGTACTGGGTCTCATTAGACCCAGCACCTCTGTTTAACCCCTTTAGACCCGGCAGTCATGCGACCACCGAGTCTATGGAGCCGCCGGCCGCACCGGATCTGCATTCAGCGCGATGCACAGAGGAGCGGAGAAGGGAGAAGCGGTAACGAATCGCATCTCCCTTCTCTCTAGGGCCTCCAGGTGCCTCTGACAACCGGTGACCGCGTCCTGCTCCCGCCATTAGCGCAGGAGCAGCAGAAGACGTCGCTGCAGACTCAGGACCCGTCTAAAGTCAGCGGGGGTTCAGAGAGGAGCAATTTATATGACTTAGGCAGTGCCATGCCAAGGAGGTTTTCATTTTTGTAAATGTATGAAAACATTATAAATCCTATATAAATTTGGTATCCCCCATTATCGTACCGAGCCAGAGAATAAAGTAGACCTGTCATTTGGGGCGCTCAGTGAAAGCCCTCACACAGCTCTCTACGTGGAAAATAAAAAAGTTATGGATATTTGAAGGTGGGGAGTGAAAAATGAAAACAAAAAAAGGGGTCGTTAAGGGGTTTAATATACTGCACAGAAAAGGTTAATCAAATTTCACCAGTAGGGAACATAAAAAAACCCAAAATTGTGCTATTGAAAACTACATTTTGTTCCAAAAAAACAAAACAAAAACAAGACCCCATAAAACAATAGTGACAGAAAAAAGTTGAAGCATTGAAGGCATTGATGAAAATAACTGGAACATGGCCTGGGCATTCACGTGGAAAACAGGGTTACACTGTCTATTTGCTTTATTTGGATACAATGGGGGTCATTTAATTACGCGGCCACTGGAGTTCACCGAAAGGTCATTGTCCAACGATACTGCACTGTGCCGCAATTCCCTAATTTCCTGCATGTGTTGCTTCCCAATGCAAATGCACTCACCATAACCGTATTATAAAAACCGACCAACATGGTCCTCGGGATGTCAAATGCCCTTAGTCTACGTGATGCCCAGGAGGTTTTCATTTTTGTAAATGTATGAAAACATTATAAAAACTATAAATTTGGTATCCCCCATAATCGTACCGAGCCAAAGACTAAAGTAGAAATGTCATTGGGGGCGCACAGTGAAAGCCGTAAAAAATCCAAGCCCGCAAGAAAACGGCACAAATGCATTTTTTCACTTTATTTGGAATTTTTTTCCCTGCTTTCCAATACATGACATGGAATATTAAATACCATCAGTATAAAGTATCATTTGTTAAAAACAAAAGCCCTCACACAGGTGGAAAATAAAAAAGTTATGGATTTTTGAAGGTGGGGAGTGAAAAATGGTTAATCAAATTCCACGAGTAGGGAACATGAAACTCAAAACTGTGCTATTAAAAACTACATTTCGTCCCAAAAAAAAACAAAAACAAGACCCTATAAAACAGAAAAAAGTTGAAGTATTGAAGGCATTGATGAAAATATCTGGAACATGGCCCTGGGCATTCACGTGGAAAACAGGGTTAGGCTACATGCACACTGCCGTGAGCCCCCCGCACCGTAGCACGGCGGGCACACGGCGGTGCGGGGAGAGGAGGAGGAGGTGAGCGCCGCTCACCACAGGAAGTTATGGCTCACGGCACCGTAATACGGGAAAACATAGGACGTACGTGTGCTGCACCGTACCGCTCCCGTACAGGGCCGTGAGCCCATAGAAGTGTATGGGGGACGTATATCGACCGTATATATACGTCCCCCATACATGTGTGTGAATGCAGCCTTACACTGTCTATTTGCTTTATTTGGATACAATGGGGCTCATTTACTTTTGCAGCTGCTAGAGTTCACCAAAAGGTCATTGTCCAACCATAATGCACTGTGCCGCAATTCACTAATATCCTGCATGTGTCGCTTCCCCGCTCAAGTCCGACAGAGTTCACCTTCTTCTTCCCGGTGCATGTAAGTGCATTGCTTTGCGACACAATTTGAAAGTTAAATCCCGCGCTCAGTCCAAATCAGTCGGAACATCCGACAGCACGGCCTCTGATTCTGTCACATGGAAGCAGTGCAGCCGCGCCAGAAACGGATCGTGTGAAACACAATCGCAGCGCAGACACTTGTTATACCAGTCACAGCTGCACAATCCCCGCAAAACGGACAACAGACCTACGAAAGCGCAGTCCACGACCCTTAGTAAATGAGCCCCAATGAATGTAGACAATGCTTTTCTGAACATCTATATACTAGCACTGTGTACAAATACAGTCTAGGACCCTTCGGGAGGTTCTGTATCTTTTTTTAGGGCTCTCAAAGAGAGAATCAATGGGGCACATTTACTTACCCGTCCGAGTCGCGATCCCCGATCCGGACTCTAACGATGATGCACCGTGCCGTGATCCTCATAGATCCTGCACCCGGAGTTCACCTTCTCCTTCCTGGTGCATGTAAGTGCTTGGCTTGTGACACAAATTTAAATGTTAAATACTGCGCTTAGTCCAAATCCATCGGATCGTCCAATGGCCCGCCCCCCAATTTGTGTTGTTTGAAAGCCGGCGTGATTGCTACACAGTCCAATTGTGTGCGACACAATCCCCGGCGCGATCCCCGAAAAGCCAAAAAAAAATGTTGAAAATGCGGCCACGGGACCCTTAGTAAATAAGCCCCAACATGCTGTGGCCACCAATGTATATAGGACAGGTGAATGTATGTCCAAAGAGATTTTGGGTCAGTGCTTTTTTCCTGGCCAATGATTACCTGTAAATATTGTGATGAAATCTCATTGTTTTAAAATATCTTGAAATAAATTATGGTTTCATTTCAGTCTCTTGGAGATTCGTCTCATTTGTTTTCAAATCACAAATAATGAATCCCAGGAGTTTACGACTGGCAGAAGCTTCTTTATAAAATCGTTATTAAACCCGTGTTTTCCATCAGTCGTGGCCACATCTGCTGATCCTTCTGATTTCACGTGTTTTCCATCAGTCGTGGCCACATCTGCTGATCCTTCTGATTTCACGTGTTTTACATTGAAGTTTTCACATTCATTGTCTTCTTTAAGCCTTTGTCGTTTACACTGGAGATCAAGATTAGAGAACGGTGTATGATGATCTGAAATCGTGTTTTCCATCAGTCGTGGCCACATCTGCTGATCCTTCTGATTTCACGTGTTTTACATTGAAGTTTTCACATTCATTGTCTTCTTTAAGCCTTTGTCGTTTACACTGGAGATCAAGATTAGAGAACGGTGTATGATGATCTGAAATAACGTCATCCCCATTGATGAGCATTTGATGGATTTTGTGTAAGGGATCACGTTGTGTTTTACAAAAGTAAAAGTAAATCAACATAAAACCTTCATTTTGCAAAAAATGTGATGATGATAATTAGAGAACAGCAATGACTGGAGCACAGGGACAGATTATAATTACATTTTCTGCAGGAAACCCACAACAGTCATCAATCAGGACCTCAGCCCCGGCCACAGGACATCACTAGTCTCTCACACGGCTCTGCTGGATCGGCTCCGCTCTTCTTCCAGTCTCTTCCACAGTTCTGTGACTGTTGTGGGTTTCCTGTCCATAACTTTGTCATCAAGGGTTTACTACTGGGTTTAAATCAGATGTCTGCTCATTGTTAAATGTGTTCTAACTGCTTTACCCTGTTGCTGTGTCACAGGGGCCATTGTCCTGCATTAAAATTGCTGGCTGATTGAGTAAAGAAGGAACCATACATTGTTGAAAAAGGTCCTGATACACACTTGCATTACGTGATCCCTAACAGAAATCCATCAATGCTCATCAATGGGATGACGTATTTCAGATATCATACCTCGTTCTCTAATCTTGATCTCCAGTGTAAACGACAAAGGTTAAAGGAGACTGAATGGAAAACTCTTCAATGTAAAACACGTGAATCACAGGATCAGCAGTGTGGCCACGACTGATGGAAAACATCGTGAAATCAGAAGGATTCCGCAGATGTGGCCCACCGACTTATGGAAACAGCGGGTTATACCGATTTTAGTAAAGGAAGCTTCTGCCAGTCGTAACCGCCTGGATTCCATTCTTTGATTTTAAAACAAAGATACCGAACTCCAAGAGACTGAAATGAAACCATAATTTATATCTCAAGATATTTTAAACAATGAGATTCATCACAATTTTACAGGTAATCATTGGCCAGGAAAAAAGCTTGGCCAAATCTCCTTTGACAATACATTCACCTGTCGAGATATCATTGTGGCCAAACATCGTTGGGGGGGCGTAATTTACTAATGGTCCCGTGGCCGCATTTTGGTTCAACATTTTTTTTTGCTTTTCGGGGGATCGCGCCGGGGATTGTGTCGCACACATTGGACTGGCACATACCAAATCACGCGCTTTCAAACACACAAATTTGATGGTGCGGAGCCCATTGGACGATTCCGATCCTGGCTTTGGACAAAATCGCAGTATTTAACAGTTAAATTGTGTCCACATCCAAGCACTTACATGCCCCAGGACGGGAGAAGGTGAAAACTCCGCTGTGGCAGGGTCTAATGCGGATCACGGCACTGTGCATCATCTTAGAGTCCGTATCGGGATCGCGACTACACGGACACGTTACGTAATGTGCCCACTTGATTCTCCTTTTAGAACCCCTAGAAAAAATACAGAACCTCCCGAAGGGTCCTGGACTGTATTTTGTACACAGTGCAGGATATAATGTTTCAGAAAAAGCTTTGTCTACATCATTGGGCTCATTTACTACGGGTCGGGGACTTCGCTTTCGTAGGTCTGTTGTCCGTTTTTGGCGGGATTGTGCATCTGTGCCTGGTATAAACAAGTTCACTGCTTCTGGCGGCTGCGATTGTGGTTCATCCCGATCATCTTATTCGGCGCGGACTGCACCTGCTTCCATGTGACGAATTCAGAGCCGTGCGGTTCGGGATTTCCGACTGATTTGGACTGAGCGCGGGACTTTATACTTTTCAAATTGTTGTCGCCTCAAGCAAAGCACCTTTACATGCACACGCTGCAAAGAAGAAGGTGAACTCTTTCGGACTCTTGAGCGGGGACACGACACATTCATGATATTATGAATTGGCGGCACAGTGCATTAATGGTTGGCCACATGACCTTTTGGTGAACTCTAGCACTCAAAAGTAATTGAGCCCCACATTAGTTCCAAATAAAGCAATAGACATTTTAAGGCGGCATTCACATCATGTTGGGGACGTATATACTTCGATATACTTCCCCCCATACCCTTCTATGGGCCACGTCCCTGTACGTAGCGGTACGGTGCCCACCGTACGTCCTAATGTTTTCCCGCATTACTTGGCCGTTCGCCATAACTTCCTCCCCTCCTCCTCTCCTCCCCGCACCGCCGTGGGCCCGCCGTGCTACGGTGCGCGGGCTCACCATTGTGCATGTAGCCTAACCCTGTTTTCCACGTGAATGCCCAGCCATGTTTCCAGATATTTCATCAATGCCTTCAATACTTCAACTTTTTTTCCTTCTGTTTTATATAGGCGTTCTTGTTTTTGTTTTTTTTTGGGACGAAATGTAGTTTTTTAATATCACAATTTGAGTTATCATGTTCTACTTGTGAACCATTTTCACACTCCCCACCTTCTCACAAATCCATTACTTTTTTATTTTCCACCTGTCGAAGGCTTTTGTTATTAACAAATGTGAAAAACCCGTTTATAGTGATGGTTTTAATTTCCATGTCAGGTTTTTGAAAAGCAGGATGAAAGTTCAAGTAAAAGTGAAAAAATGCTTGTTCCGTTTTCCTTGCGGGCTGGATTTTCGGCGTCACTGAAAGCGCACCCCAAATTACATTTTCACTTTATTATTCTTTGGCTCGGTACGACTTATATCGCGATATGCGAAATTTATATTAGATGGATAATTTTCTACATTTCCAAAAATGAAAACCACCTGGCCATCCAACGGCCCAGTCATCGAAATGACTTCCTCTCTGAACCCCCGCTGACCTTAGACGGGTTCCTGGAGTCGCAGCGACTCTTCGGCTGCTCTACCTGTGCTAATGCGGCGATCCAGGGACCGTCAACCGGTTGTCATAGGCACCTGGCGAAACCCTAGATAGAGGGAGAGTGATTCGTTCCAAACCACCAAAAAACAAACACCACGCGTCTCCCTTCGTCTAGTTCTCTGGCGCGGCCGGCGGCTCCATATACTCGATGGTTCGCTATGACTGCCGGGTCTAACGGTTTAAACAGAGGTGCTGGGTCTAATGATGACCCCGTACAGCGCCCTGTATACCTACCCACCCATACTTGCATTAGTCATGAGAAACGCAAAAAATAAAAGAAAGTAAATGCAAAAAAAAAAAAAAAAGGTAAATGTCCAAAAGCTTAAATATGACCTCATGGTGGACATTAACGTAAATAACAATACGCACACTAACAATATTAGGACCTGTTGTCTCAACTATTGTTAATGTTTTGTCCTCTTTGTTTACATTTTTGGTTTACATTTCTTCTCTGTGCCATAGGTGGATAAGCATCTTTATATTTTCTAAAGACCCTTTATAATCAAGTCTCCGGATTGAGGGACCTATGAATAGCATTGCTGTAACATTTTTTAGCTTTCAGTTAGCCATTAAAGGTATGACAATCTTAAGAAGGTACTCCATACTGACCTATCAAAAAGCAACGGGAATTTCCTTCACCTAGCGACATGGTAAGAAACCTTTTTTTCTTGTAACAAAAATTAATAATCTGTCTTCAGTTGTGTGGCCTATCCCACATCTGCACAGTCCATTCCGATCAAAATAAGTAATTGCAGATGAAATAGGAACGAGAGCACTGGTCTCGCAGAGCTTCCTCTATTAGGAATACGGACACACAGGGGTGACACGGGATTGAGGATACCAACTAAGACAAGGAGAAGGACGTAATACTCGATTAATCCTAGTTTTCAGCACACAAAAGTTGCTGAACACCCAACTCGTCCTTATACTCAAGTAAAAAAACTAATCAAAAACTCACCTTTCTGCTCATCCCCTATTCCCCACTGCTGGCTATTACCTAGCGTGTCCGGGGGCTATTATATACTGGTGCAGGGGGGCTGGCTATATACTTGGGGGATATTGGCTGTCAGGCCCTAGATACTCAGGTGGGGGACAGTGCGGCTCTGATACTTGGGGAGGGTCCAGCAAGGTGCTAATATATGGGGAGGCTGGGGCAATAGCCATTTCCCCGCTCCCTCGCCTTATATACCCGAGTCGATGGTTTTTTCCCAGGTTTTTGTGGTAAAATTAGGGGCCTCAGCTTAATACTGGGTCGGCTTAACTATACATCCGATTTATATGGTAAAACACATAAACATGGGGACGATTGTAAAAACCGTAATGCTAACATGCTGCCACCAAGTCCATTCAGATTAAAAAATTGAACTTGTGAATGAGAAACGAGAGAAAATTATGTTGAACAAAAGGAAAATCCCCCTCTATCTTATAAACAAAACATTTAAATCTAATATAAACAAATAAAATCATAAATATTTTTTGGAATCGCCCATGTGTACAACAAGAGAAGTTAACCTCATACAGAAATCATCATAAACTGACAACAGGTACTTGTAAAAATAAGCAGTGGGACCATTTACGTACTTCCCGCTGGAGAAAGTTCAAAACTCAGTGAAGTGCTACTGAGTGGCCGCCAATCAATGCTTTCCTGTTCACTAGGATCGTGCTCCATATCCTAGCACTGTGGGAAACTTTCCCCGCTCGTACCCGGAGTTCACCTTCTTTCACCTTCTTCTTCCTGGTGCGGTAAGTCGAATTTTGTCTTACGACCATTTGAATCTAAAATCCCGAACACTTTGGGTGAAATTCGTGCACGAATGTGCCGATCCTGTGGAACCTCTTAGTCATAAGCCCCTTTAGCTTCATTCCTCATTCCGCAAAAACGTACCCTGCAGAAATCATCATGTTCATCAGAAATTGTTGTTTTTTTGATATTTTTCAAAGTTTTACCTACTTTTTAAAATGTTTGGCTACTGTAACTGCTAAGCAAAACCTTTATAAATGTGTTTCCTCCTAATCGTATGAATATAGGAGGAAAGTCATTTGAATATCAGGGAAAGCTGGAAAAACTGCTGGGGAAGGTTCTCTACCCTGGGTTTGTAAATGCAGAAAAATAAGAGAGACATACAGACAAATATCGATGTCAGGCAAACAGAGTCAAAACAAGAAGGTGCGAGGTACAAAATCAAATGCATCCGAATATCAAATAGGTACAATCAAAGGGTCAAGACATCAAAAGCACAAAAAAGTATATGATAAAAATTCTCCAAAGCCAGAATACTTTTTTCAAGTGACATCCATGATCTGAAGTCCACACGTCGTTAAATGATGCCACCCCAGCTGCTGAGGACTTGGACACTATCAGGTCACTCCAACGGGCAATCTGTGATCCATCCCACAGCGTGAGCGCAAAATGTCACTAGCCCCTTAAGAGCAACCGGGCTGTACTCGGCCAGAAGGATGCAATCTGCAGAAGTAGACCTGCTGTCAGTTTTACAATGTCAACAAGAATACAATCTATCCTGCGAAAACACGCCCTTGTCACCTCCCTCCTGGTATAGGAACCTATACAATGGAAGCAGTCCAAAAGAAATAGCTCTGTCCATTTTTGAACAAGCAGCACTGGAGTCTTCAAGACATTGCGATAAAAAATATTCACTAAAAATATTCCGATTCCTTCTCCTTCAACCAACGTAAACATTTCTATGACTCAATTAAGAATCATATCACATACCAAAAATCATATCACATGACTTTTCTTCCCCTCCCATACCCCATGCTTCCCCAGGCTATCTCTCTTCAGTCTCCAAAATTCACTCTCATAACCAATCTCTACATTCACTCTCTTACTACCTACCTCCCCCTCCATACTGCGGGGCTTGGAGGCTGAGCTGGGCACTGACTTCTCCCCTCTGCAGTGGTCACAGTGTTCTCCCTCTCTGTGAGATCTCTGATTGCGATCCAGGCATGCAGGAGACTCCTAAACAAATTCTCTCCACCGTTGGTACAGAAGGTGCCCACAATCCTCCATGTATGATCCCCAAGGTTCCTCATGTCTGTTGGCGATGCAGTTTCTAAGGGGTGCACCATCAACCCCACATTTGGTGGTCTTCAGCCGGGCGTCAATAATGTCTGGTCCATTGTCAGTACAGAATGCGCGACCCCACTAAAATGCTCGGGTTGACTTGTTATCGAGACAAACTTGTTCCTTCTCCCGATTCGAGTGGCTCGTCTCGAAGACAATGACCAATCACCCATTTGAAGTCAATGGAGAACCTCGAGCATTTTCAAGGGAACCAGTTCTTGCACAGGAAGCTTTTTTGGCCAACCACCTGGAAACGGGCAGAAAGGATTAAAACATCCACGACCACGGAATTGACAGGAAACCAGCAGGCAAGCATGCTTGGACTGGCTCTGAGCTGCTTAATCCAAAAAAAAGGCTTCTTAAATAAAATCGCACCATTATCCAAATTAATGGGCAACAGCATGGCCAATGACAGTGACCGATGACTTCTAATAGCATCTAAAACATCCAATTTTGACCCTTCCAGTATAGGGACTGCATGCAGAGGCCGCTGCAGCAGCGGCAGGCTAGAGAGTGGCATGGCGACATACCCGAAAGGTGACTCGAGGCTTTAACCAATGTGTGGCAAAGTGAACCAAATGAGGTGAGCAAAAAGCGCTGTAAATGATTTCCTATGTGAACAAAGTTGAAGGTAATTTAAGTCGATAACACAGCAGGTGTCGACATGTTACCAAGTTCCATAACTTATCTGGTGAAAACAACCGAAAAAGATCCTGACACAGCTCGTTTGATCGGGGAAAACGACATGTGGAGGCGCCATGGAGACACTTCCATGATTAATAGCGACAGTAGTGGGCATCCAATATTGCACTGCTATGATGCACTAGGTCTCCAGCATGGCGCGACAGATGGCCGCGTTCCCTATGTAACTGGTGAAAACACCTGAAAATCTGCTGACCAGCTCCTGACAAGCCCCTGTCCACGGCCCTCCCCCCCGCCCACAATGGCTATGGGGGCCGAAGCGTTTATTTGAAAAAATTATAATTTTCAAAGTCAGGCGCGGGTCGTTTGAATATTTCACCTAGATAATGGAATAGCATGTGGTTCTATTTTTAATTGTTTTTACGGAATGGTTCTCATGATTAAGAGCGACAGTCATGGGGCATCCATATTGCGTTTGGGGGCGGCTTGATGAAACTTCAGGTCTCCCGCATGGCGGCGACAGTGGGCCCGAGTTCCAACTCTGTCTCTGGTGAAACACCTGTAAAATTCTGCCGACAACAGCCGTTTGCTAAGAGGGACTATGTATGGAGGCAGTAAGTAGTCTTATACGTTTGGATATGGCGGGTGAGGGGAATGTAAACAGTATGCGCACGAGCTCCTGAAATGAATTCTTAAATGATAACAGTTTGCAATAGTGTATATTTTGTGCATACCTCAGGGTGGCGACAAAGTTAACAAGTTTTATTTAGAAGCCATGAAAACACAAAATTCTGCCCTGACACAGTTCGTTTGAATAAGGATACCTGTTAGAGGCAGCTGTAGGACGACTTTGAGGCAGGCTGTTGCGATGACGTTTGGAGCTGTATGGAGACAACGTGTGTAGGCCTCGAAAAATACGACATGTGGAGCTGCTATGTAGACATTTAATTTGGTAGATGCCTGTATGCGGCAGTCAAAAAAAGGTTTCAAACCAGATGAGCAGGTATGTGGCCTTCATAAAAATTAAACTAGTTGAGTGCCTGTAATGTGGCACTCCCGAAAAAATTGTTTAAAAACAGAGGACCCGGTTAGGTTTCCCTACAGAAAAATTCATACATAGTACTATAAAGCTAAAGCCAGTTGGCCCTGGAAAAATAGCCAGTTTCCTCTGCTTTACTGTCTAAAGATGAGGAGAAGGAGGACAATGAGGAGGAGGAGGAGTGCATACATTATTCCGGGTGAGCTTCTTCTTTTACCTGGTGGAAATGAAAACCGTAGAAATCCAGGGCTTTATTCATCTTGATAAGCGTCAGCCTGTCAACGCTGTCATCGACACGGCTTACGCTTATCGTGATGATATCACCAGCTGCCCTGAAAACCCCGCTCGGACAAGACGCTAGCGGCAGGGCAGCAAGAACCTGAAGGCGTACGCGCCATTTCGTGCCCCTTTCCTCAGCTTTAAAACCCAGTATTTGTAGGAGCTTGTGATCGATCATTTAGGACGATGGTATGGTCAGCTACGTACTCCGTCCACCATCTTTCTGTAAAGAGCACCCTACTCTCCGATACTGTGACAGGTACAGTGTCTCGCGGGTGACATAAAAGCTGGCCAAAGTAGCCTTGTAAAGCGTCCCCTGCAGTGCTGACAAGGCGGCCTGCTCGCCTACTCTCCCTCGCTAACTTTGTCCCGCGACGACGCACTACCTTCCGCTCAGCGGCTGTCAGCAAGGGACGTACTACTGTGTTCAACAGCTTGTGCACCAGGGCCTGCTGGTATCATTCCTTCCTCACACTCGGTAACCCTTTTCCCTCTAAAGGGATGAGGTGGAAATATTGGCTTGTACCAGGGGTCCAGGAGAGTGAAACCCCATAAATCGGGTGGCTGGAAAATTTCTTTGACCGCGAGGGTCCGGATAGGCAGCTCAGCCTAAATCTGCCATTTTCAGAGTCCAGGACGCGCAAGAATTTCACTCCCCTCACTGGCCTGACTCTCCATTTCCATCCTCCTCCAACTTCCTCAGACTCCTCTTCTTCTTCTTTTCTGCCTATCAAAACACGCGAACCGTGAGGGAAACTGAGCAATGTCCCCCTCTTCTGTCTCGTCCCGACATTCTCCCGGCGCACCTTGTGAGAAAATTAACAGATGGGTATGTCTTGAGGAACCACTGAACTATTATCAGATTCAGGCTGACCCTAGTCCGGCCCATGTGTCAGTCCCTGGCCGAGTTTCAGAGCTGCCACCAGGTTATGGCCCTTGTCACACACACCATGCTTGGGTCAGGTTCAGCGTGCCAGCCACAGATCATCTGCGCCGTGATGCCCTGTATATTAGCTCTTGGGCTCTTTGAGCAACCGCTCCACCGCCTGCTGTCGTTTAGTCGAACGTCACACTGCTGCTGTGCCTAAAGGTAAAACCGACTAACCCTGATGGCGCCATGCCCGGATGGTAATATTCTTAGTGATTCGGTGGTAGATTTTTGAGTTAGATTCCCAAAATAGGTAGAGCCTAAAGAAGACCTGGACCGAAGTAGGCCCCTCAATCCTCAGCGTACTGCCTTTATAGGACGCACCCCAAGGGTCTACTAGATTCGGTCCCGCCTCCACCAAGTTATACCCAATGTGCCTCGAGCCGATATATAAGTGGCCCTGCCTGCAGCACTCATCCACGTGTCCGTGGTCAGGTGGACCTTGATCAAAACGTCGTTGGTCAGGGCAAGGACGGATGATGTTTTCTGACACGTTCTGGGCAGGGCTGGGACGGCACAATCGGAAAGTAGTGGCGGCGGTGACCGCACATTCGAGGGGCGGGCTGCCGCCAGGAGGTTGCGACAGGCCTCAGTCTCTACCATCTTCTCTAGGCTGAGTAATGGATGACATTGGTGGGACACTGAGCGGATCGTGGAGGCAAAGGTGTGGTTTTGTGAGTCGGATAAGGTTATTGTGCTGGGGTCTGGGGGGTTTGGGGCTGACTAGCACGAGTCATCAAATTACACATTGGAAGGAGCCTTGGTTTGCCCGGTCCGGAGGTGAATGGCCTTGTGTCCATTCGTGGGGTGTTTACACTCCTATGCCTTCGCATACGGGTGGTGGGTTATCTGTAGGTGTACCCCTTCTGCTCCTTGTGTGCACATGTTGCACACCACAGGTCCGTCGTGTCATCCGCTGTTCTTTAAAGAACCTCCAGACTTTCGACAATCTAGCCTGGGAAGCTTTCACTCACTAACGTGAACATTTTGTGCTTATGGTGCTGCCCATTGCCTTGGAAACACTTCACACAACCCCCCACACCCTTGTCTTGCATCTTGCCGTCGTGGCGTACTACGCCGTCTTCACACACTTCTTCCAGTCATCACACTGTCCATCATCACCCACTACTGTGCGAGCCGTTGGAAAACCTGGGCATCTGGAAAGGTGCTCGCAGCAACCACTAAAAGTGGGTTGTGACTCTGGAAACAAAAGTGCCGCCCGGATAAATTCCAAATTTTGCTGGAGGAGGGGCAGGGACGGGGGGAAGGAGGGTTGGTGGAGGAGCAGGAGGAGCTCACTTGGGTATCATGGGTTGACTGCGTGGAAGACTGACTGTGAACAAATGACTTGAAGCAAATTTTCTCGTATGGATTATGTTCGAGGCAACCTAAAAAACTTTCTCTAGGGAGACGTTGCTTCTTTATTCTATCCGGACCTTTTGCGCAGATCTCTCTTGGGAGGTTGTCGTCTTCTCCTAATCCGAGTCCCCATTGAAGTCCTGGGAGACCTCGAGCATTTTTCAAGGAACCATGGTTCGAGAATACAATGTGTTAATTAATTGAAAAAGAATGTCTTCTGGATAAGTTATGCAGATGTGGGCAAACATCTGCATCTATTCTTCATCTTTCACTGTCCGTCCGGTATTCACTGTTCCCGCGCGTATATTATCCTCCGACAAGTTAGCATATGTGAAGACGTGAAGATGAATAAAACAGTGAACATCAGGATCATTTAAAAGTGAAAAACACGTGAATAATAGATTGCAGCTGTCCTGCCAACAATCTTGCCCCCTTAACCTTGCGGGAGATACGCTGTCCCGGCCCCCGCTCCCCGCTGCTCTCCTCCGTGCCCCGCTGCTCATCCCGTGCCCCCTCTGCTCTCCCTTTCACCGGCTGTCTCTCCGTGCCCCCCGCTGCTCTTCATCTTTCCTCGCTGCTCTCCTTTCCCCGTTTCTCCATTTTTCCCCTCTGCTCTCCTCCTTATCCCCTCTGCTCCCGTCCCCGCCTCTGGCTGGTCTGCCTTGACTCTCCCATTTCCGCCTTTCCCCTCTGCTCTCGGCTTTGTCCCCTATTTCTCCTTTTCCCCTCTTGCGTCCTTCCCCCCATGTCTTCCGTGCCCACTTTCATTCCGTGCCCCGCTGCTGCTCCGTCGCCGCTGCTCTCCGTGCACCCTGCTCTCCCGTGCCCCGCTGCTCTCCGCTGGCCCCGCTGCTAATCCGTGCCCCGATGTCCCGTGCCCCGATGTCTCCGTGGCCCCATGTCTCCGTGCCCCATGTCTCCGTGCCCCGCTCTCTCCCGTGCTCCGCTGCTCTCTCCTGCCCCCGCTGCGCTCCGTGCCCCGCTTCTCCCGTGCCCCGCTGCTCTCCGTGCCTCGCTGCGCTCCGTGCCCAGCTGCTCTCGCGTGCCCACGCTGCTCTCCGTGCCCCGCCTGTTTCCCGCGCCCCGCTGCTCTCCGTGCCCCGCTGTCTCCGTGCCCCGCTGTCCTCCGTTGGCCCCGTTGTCTCCGTCCCCATGTCTCCTTGCCCCATGTCCTCCGTGCGGCTGCCGCTGCCCATGTCTCTGTGCTGCGCTGCCCCATGTCTCTCTCTGTGCTGGCGCGGCCCTCATGTCTCCGTGCTGCTCCCCGGTGTCTCTTGCTTCCTCGCTCACCCTTGGGTCTCGTCCTGCTCACCGTTTTCTTCAATGTTTCTTCACACATAATATTGTCTTCACATACTATTTTGTTCGCACGTTCCGCGCGTATCTCCCGACAAGGAGCAGAATGTGCGACATCTGTAATCTTCTTCACTGTGTTCTTTATGTGTTTTTCCACTTAATGATCCCTTTGTTCACTGTTTTCACTGTTTTTATTCTATCTTCCATTTGTTCTGTCGCTGTGTTTTTTAATTACATGCTTCGATCATCGACAGGTGGAAACTCGTTCCGAGCCAAACGAGCCTTCTCGAGTACCTTAATCTCGAACGAGCATCAAGCTCGACGGTATACTACTCGCTTCATCTCGAATGTCCGCAATCGCACACATCACCTTTCCACTGTTGTGTCCTTCAACAGTGCTCGTAGCCCACATCCCGTAATTGAGACATGAGCTAGGAGTGTATCTCTGCGTCGTCCCTCTGCTCCCATCATCATTAGCATGGGGTTTCCACTGTCTCACCCCGCCCAGGACACGGCCTCTGACCCCGCAGGTAATTGATGCCTCGCCCTCGTCCTCTATCCTTTAGCCCTGGTTCAACATTTCCAAATTGAATCATTTATAGACAAAACATAAATATCTCTTATACTGCAATTTTTTTGGCACAACCCAATTGGCTCCGGTGCAGATGATATTGATATGTAGTGGAATGTCTAAGATAAAGGTTGCTTTGGGAAAAATATGGAAGAGTTAGGTAACATTCAAACACTAGTAAACTTTTGTAAAATCACGGTTGTATATTGGGATTCTGGAAAAGGAGATATGGAGAAAGTTGGGGGTGTCAAGTCATGATATGAAAAACCTCTTTTTCTTAGCTAAATTCTACCACGATTTTTGTATAATTGGAAGAATGGATGTCTAAAGAGGTGCCAACATTATGTTTAGGAAAAGAATGTTAATGGTACCATCTTATATGAGGGTGTAGATTAACAACTATGGAATAATAGTTTAGGGAAAAAATGACCCTATTTAATTGTTCAAATTTTTTGTAGCAAAAAACAAAAAGAAAAAACCCACTTCTATATTGGAGTGAACGTTGTATAGGAGTGGAGAGGGAGACAAGGTGAGAGAACTTTGAAGAATGCAATTTCTTTTGAGTGTGGGGGGAAGGGGGGGGGGGGGATACAGGGATGTTATTGAAAAAATATAGGGCAAATATAAGTCTCTACTAACTGGGGATTTATTTTAAGTCCCACACTCAGAGATGCTGCAGATGATCCCTTATGACCCTTAATAGTTAAGATGGACTTACTCATTACTCACCAGTCTTTGGGAAATTGTTACTCCCAAACCATAAACCGAGGTGCGCTGTGGTGCATCCCCCTCCACAGCAGTGGTCATGAAGCAGCAGCATCTCCCCTTGGACAACTCTATGGATCATAGGTGACGTCACATCTCAGGAGGCATAGATGCAGCTAGACTGAGAATGATAATAAAAAATTGCTGCTCCTAAGATTCAGATAACAGGCAAGTTTTCACATCTCAGAGCATTGATTTGGGCAAAATATCTTAGTTGTGCTTCAATTTTTTTTTTAAGAATTGGATTTCCCTTACCCCAAATGATGTTTCAGATCGTTTGGGCCTACCTATAAGTCTTTTACAGAAAACTGGTGTCGAATCGTTCCTCTTCCCCTGTTTACTTTTCTTGTTTGGTATAAAATGTTGTGTAGAACCATCACGTATGACACAGATTCAAATAAAACTAATATTGTCACGACAAGGAAGAGGTTGCAGGGCATGGCCTGAGATAGAGCCACGCCCCTGTCCACAACCTACTGTGGTCTAAACAGATAACTAACAAAGACACAAGAAAAATCGGCAAAAAGTACAAAAACATAAGTCAAAATAGTCAAAACGAAGTTATGGGTCAAATAAAGCAATATCACAATAGAGAAACGTACAATTATTGAATACCGAATAACCAGCACTGAGTGAATTGAGGATTAAGTATTTTATGGAGCCTAAGCTCCGGGACCCAATATCTCTGCGGATACACGACGAACATTTCAAGTTCGAAGAGGAGCAACACGAATGCACTGCTCACAGCAGAGCACAGGACCTAATGGGCAACAGCCAAAAACGTGTTTGAAAACCCTTAGGTACTTCATTTTTTTGTAAATATGACTTGTGCTGCGTTATATGTTATCACTTTCTGGACATTTTCATATTTTAAACAATCTCATTTTTAGACAGTTTTACAACCCAACTTAGTTATAACAGTTCCCATACTGTTGTTTTGCTTTTTGTTAACATAATTTGTTGACAGGTCTGGATATTTTATTGTTGATGTCAGCTGCTTAGAGATTTCAGAATGGACTTTTTTGGGGTCATTTTGTTTTACCTAACCTCTTAACGACTTGGCCCTTGTTAGCTTGCACTTCCATTTTTCACTCCCCACCTTCAAAATCTATAACTTTTGTTTAATTTTTCCACAAAAGAGCTCTGGGTGGGAATTTTTTTGCGTACAAATTGCACTTCATAGTCAGTATTTATATTTCATGCCGTGTACTGGAATGGGAAACAAATTTCCAAATGCAGTGAATGGTAAAAACGCATGAGCCCATTGCTGTGTGCTGGATATTACGGCTTTCACTGTGCTCACTCAAAAATGACGCGTCTACTTATTCTCTGGTCGATACGGTCCCACGGGAATAAACATTTTGTATAGTTTTATTAATGTTTCAATACATTTAGCAAAAATGAAACCTCTTTACAATTTTTTTTTTTTATTTGTTGCCATCTTCTGGCGCCAATAACTTTTTCATACTTTAGTGTCGGGCTGTGGGTGGTGTCATTTTGTGACATTTAATGGCGTTTTCAATTGCTATATTTTTTAAGGACTGTGCGACCTTTTGATCACTTTTTATTGATTTTTTAATAATTTTTCAAAATGGCAAAAAAGTGCCATTTTCGACTTTGTGAGTTCTTTTCCGTTACGGGGTAAAACGCAGCGAGAAAACGTTATGATTTTTGTAGATCTGGAATTTTTTCGGACTCAAACGTTTCTATGTGTTTATGATTGTGTTTTACAAAAGTAAAAGTAAATCAACATAAAACCTTCATTTTGCAAAAAATGTGATGATGATAATTAGAGAACAGCAATGACTGGAGCACAGGGACAGATTATAATTACATTTTCTGCAGGAAACCCACAACAGTCATCAATCAGGACCTCAGCCCCGGCCACAGGACATCACTAGTCTCTCACACGGCTCTGCTGGATCGGCTCCGCTCTTCTTCCAGTCTCTTCCACAGTTCTGTGACTGTTGTGGGTTTCCTGTCCATAACTTTGTCATCAAGGGTTTACTACTGGGTTTAAATCAGATGTCTGCTCATTGTTAAATGTGTTCTAACTGCTTTACCCTGTTGCTGTGTCACAGGGGCCATTGTCCTGCATTAAAATTGCTGGCTGATTGAGTAAAGAAGGAACCATACATTGTTGAAAAAGGTCCTGATACACACTTGCATTCATTCAACTCCTGCAGCAGAACACATTCCCCAAACCATGACACTTCCTCCACCACCTTTCACTGACTTCTTTACACACTTTGGGTTATCTTTCCTCAGTTTGTTGAAAAAACATAATGTTTCCCATCAGACCCAGACAAATTAGCTTTCATTACTAAAATAAACTGTGGATCACTTCTCTGCCCACACACCATGCACCTAAGAAAAGGTTAGTCTCGCCTTCTGATACCTTAGGATAGTATATGTATGGTCACTGCAGAGTCGGCTTTCAGTCCAAATGCTCTTAAATGCTGAGACGCTGCATAATGAGACAGATACTTTCCCTGTTCAGGTGCTGAACTGGTGAGAAATTCCAGCTGCTTTGATGAAACTATTACCCATGGAGATTCTCCACATTATCCTGTCCTCCCTTGCATTTGTATTTCTAGGGCAAACAGCATTCTTGGGGAAATTGATTTTTGCCCAGTGACAATTGTAGTTTCAAAATTTTTTGCTGTAATTGGACCAAGTATTCTCAATAAAGCTTCATTACAGACACCTTACAGCTGATCATTGCAGCCTGGGGCTATAGTAAAGCATCCAGAGAGGTCACCAGAGGTCACAGTGAGCAGAGGGGTCCGTCTTAAACAAGGGGTCGTCTGTAAGTTGGGTGTCCTTAAGAAGAGGACCACCTGTATTCACCTATATATATGCATACTGTATATACATAATCATTTTTACCAAATCTCGATGTACGCTGTAGACTATAGGGCTTGCACTGAAAGGACATGTGCCCTCTTTCGAAGACTGTTTGGTTTGAGCACCTAAAAAATGTAAAAAGGACAGCGATCTATTGAAGAACCTAGAACTTTCTTGTGATAAACATAGTCTTGGTAAAACAAGTAGAAGGAAACAACCTCTGCACTTTCCTTCTCTTTCAAGTAAATGAAGAATGGTTCTTGATCCATCTTCATTCTATTCCCTACACCACGCCATAATCTCATGTTCTTGATAGGGTGGAGACCAAAAATAGGACGACCGTCTCACGCGAATTTGTTTTACTTGGGATTTACATGGACCCAAGATAAAAATGCTGCGCTCTTGTCGCTTTTCATCGTCTCTACCTGGGGGGTAACAGTACTGGAAACGTCTCCCTAATATTTATGATAATCATCCAACCCCAGTCATAAAACGCATGTACTTTTTCCTTTGTTGATGGACATTCTGGACTTGTGTTATCCACACGGCGCTTTACCCACGAGTACGTGGTCCGATCTCTTCCTTCTCGGCTAATAAGGAAGTATCCCATTCCAGGGCTGAGTCTTTGCAGCTCATGTCATTCATTTCGGTGGAAGGGTCGGAGTGGCCAAGCTCCTCGTGT
The DNA here is from genome assembly GCA_019512145.1 of Engystomops pustulosus. Lineage (NCBI taxonomy): Eukaryota > Metazoa > Chordata > Amphibia > Anura > Leptodactylidae > Engystomops > Engystomops pustulosus. Next base: position 14,551 of record WNYA01001868.1, on the reverse strand, counting down.
GATGGCTTAGTGGATAAGCTACCTCTGCCAATGCCATCATCTCCGTTACCCGATCCTCAGGAGTTGGGGTAATTGGTATAGGCTCGGTGGCTCCGTTGTATTCATATACCCTTTAATGTTTTTTTTTTTGGCTCTGTTCCCTTCGATCTTCAATCCATATAATGTGTTGTAATAACCAAATCAATCACTGTTATTTGTGAGATGTTGGCATTCACCCAAACTCGTTATGTGAGGACGTCTCGCGACGTGACATTAACAGTGATTATTTGCACATTAGCATTTATTGAATCTCTCTGATTCCTTTTGCTTATCCTAGCTGTCTTTATACCCTTTATATTATATCTGTACTGAAGCTTCGCTCTGCGAAGGTCCAAGGCTGTCTCCACCTGCACCTAACATCTAGGCCGGGTGGTGTTTTGTACTTTGGGGACGTCATGTTGATGTATTTTGGTCCCTCGTCATTTGACTCCAAGGACCAGGAAGAAATATAGTAGTGCAAATATTGTAGCATATTAATCTCCGATGCTGACCCTCTCCTCTATAGTATCAATAACAGAGACATTAAAGGTGCACTTCCAAAAGTCGGGAGCAAAAATTCCCTGTGTCAATGTGTCCTTTATTTTGCAAGGTTTACTGACTGTTCATTTACACAGTGTAAAGTTTTTTGTTTACATTAAGTTATACCCCGGTCCTTAATCTCAGGCTATTTAAGCTCTTAACTAAGCATTTCATGCAGTAATAATAAGTCATGGAGCCGATGCCGGTTCAACTCATCACTGGAACTGAACCGGCATCGGAAAACATGTGGGTCAGCTGTATCTTACAGATGACATCTGATTGTGGGTGTTAACGTGAACTCAGCACTTAAATCTCTGCAGGGAGATTCCCTGCTTGAAAAACTCTCTCCAAAGTGTTTTTGAGGCACCCCAATCACCGCTATGGCAACCCTGGGGTCTGATCTAAGACCTCAGGGCTGTCTATAGTAACTGCCTGTAAGTTCCTGTCACAGATGGCATTACAGGCAGGGAGTCAGCTTATACATCCCTTGAAATACATCAGTATTGCAGGGTGTTATAATGAACAAGCAATCAAAACAGTTGCTTGTTCATGTTCCACAGTGGGACAACTAAAAAAAAAAATTATTTGATTAATAAAAATATCCCCTGAGCTCCATTACATATGAAATCTACATATAAAATAAAAAAGTGAAAACCACCATACAAACCCCACATATATACTATCACCATGTGTGTACTATACATAAAATAATAGTTATTGAACCCACACAATAAACGGCAAAAAAAAAAAAATTAAACTTCCAAAAATTATGATTGTACCTAACCAATAAAAAGTAATCACAAAATGTATCTACAAAGAAAAATAGTACTGCTGTAAAGTACAACATTACACACAAAAAACAAGCTCTCAAACTGCTCTTGTAGACCAAAAATGAAAAAAAAGATATGCCACTTGGAAAAATGGCGATGCAAAAATTATGGATTTTTTACAAAATTTATTCTACAAAATTAGTAAAACATAAGTAACAACAAAGAAATTTGGTATCACCGTACTCGTACAGCGCCATTGATTAAAGATAATGTTACTTAGGTATATGGTAAACACAAAAAATAAAAGTAAAAATATCAATGGCCGGATTGATATTTTTAACAAAAACATTAACAGCTTGATGCTCGGTCGAGTATTAGCGTACTCGAAACTGCTCGTTGCTCGGACGAATACTTCGCCCGCTCGAGAAAATGGCAGCTCCCGCCGTTTTGCTTTTTGGCGGCCAGAAACAGAGCCAATCACAAGCCAGGAGACTCTGCACTCCACCCAGCATGACGTGGTACCCTTACACGTCGATAGCAGTGGTTGGCTGGCCAGATCAGGTGATCCTGGGATAGACTAGCCGCTGCCCGCGCTGCTCGGATCATTCTGTGTCTGGATGCCGCTAGGGAGGTATATAATATTGGAAACCGCCTCTAATATCAACTCCATTGTGATCATCTCGCTAGGACCTGCGATAACTATTTAAAGGCTTTTAGGAAGATTATTAAACACTTTGATCGATCTTGATATAGATGAACAAACAAATGGGATGGCCGCGGTCGAAACATTTATCGAAACGGTCTGCAATTTTGTCGGTAATACGTTCATTTTAGGCTCCAAAAAGTACTTATTTTTTGGCGATCGGGACTGGGAGATTCGACTTGCGCTTTTTCACTGCGATACCATTTTAGGGTGGTTATGACCTATTATATGAAACTTTTTTATTCTTAATTATTTGTAAATGTTTTGCGTTAAACAGCACATCTTGAATCCGGGCCATTGAACGGTTTTAGCTTTTGATTTTTGGGCTTTACCAGATACCTAGTAAAATTATCTTTAATCATTGGCGCGTGTAGCTGTGCGACGGTGGGTACCAAATTCTTTGTGGTTACTATGTCGGTGTTTACTAATTCTGCTATTATGAATAGATATTGGTCAAAAATAGTCTAGAAATTTGCATCGCTTTTTCCTAAGTGCATTTTTTTTTTCATTTTGTCTACAGAGTGCAGTTGAGAGCGATGTTTGTTGTGGGTAAAGTTTTGTACTTCATAAAGTCAAGTAATATTTTATTTGTGTAGAATACATTTTGTGTGTGATTACTTTTTTATTGTTAGTACGAATCATAATTTTTGGAAGTTTAATTTTGTTTTTTTTGCCGTTACATGTGTGGGTTGCATAACTAGTATTTATTGTATAGTACAACACATGGTGATAGGTATATGTGGTGGTTTGTATGGGGTTTTCACGCTTTTATTTTATATGAGATTTCACACTGTAATGGAGCTCAGGGCGCTCGGATATTTTTATTAATCAAATATGTTTTTTTTTTTTAGCACTGTGCCACACTGTGGCATCATGAACAGCGCCAATGTCTTGCACATTGCTGATCATTATAACCACCCTGCCATACTGATGTATTCAAGGATTGTATGAGAGCTGTCTCACCTGCTGTTAATAGAGCCAGATCTGTGACAGGAGGGAACTTACGCGTAGGTTACTATAGACGAGCCCTGAGACGTCTTAGATCAGACCCCAGGGTTGTCCATAGAGGATAGATTGGGGTTGCCTCAAAACCACTTGGAGAGAGTTTTGTCAGCAGGGAATCTCCCTGCAGAGATTTAAGTGATGAGTTAACGTTTAACACTCACATCAGAGTCAGCTGCTAAGATACAGCTGACCCTACATGTTGTTCCGATGCGGTTCAGGTCCAGTGAATGAGTGGGAACCGGCATCGGCTCCATGACTGAAGTACTGCCTGAATATGCCGTTAGAAGTAGCTTAAATATGGCCTGAGATTAAGGAGTTCCGGGGTATAACTTAGAATGTGTAAATGCAAAAAAAGACTTTACCTGTAAATGACGCGAGGTCAGTAAAACACTTGCAAAACTAGTAGGCCACACTTACGAAAAGCGCGATTGTTTGCTCGCAGCCTTTTTAATTGCGACTGTTATGTTCTTCGTTACTGATGCACTATATGATCGAGCCTAAGGATTCAGCATCGGAGACCTATAATAATGTAAACTACTTTCATCGTCAGATAGCTTATTTCTCCTGTGGTGGTCGTGAGTTATATGGACGATGGTGAACCAAAATTACATCCATCATGAGCCGTCCCAGAAGTACAAAAGCCACACCACCCCGAGATTTGAAGGTGCAGGTTGGAGAGAAAAGCCTTGGACCTTCCGGCAGAGCGCAGCCTTCAAGTACGAGAGTATAAGATAAGCGTATAAGTCAGTAGGATAAGCAAAAAGAGGGAATCAGAGATAGATGTAAAAAAGCTAATGGCAATATCAGTAATTTCATTGCGGAGGATTCTGTCATCACATAACCAGTTTGTGTGTAGATGCCAACATTCACAAACATAAAGTGATTGATTTGTCGTTATACATAAGTATGGTTTTGAGGTGAAGAATTGAGAGGTGGACAGAGCCACAAAACCATTAAAGGGCCTATTATAGATGAAGAAATTAGGGCCACACAGGCCTGTATAAGACGATAGTACCCAAACGCATGAGGATGTGGGGTAATCGGAGAGGTGGCAGTTATGGCCAAGTGGTATCGTAAGGTATTAGCCAATCACGATCTAGGGATCGGATGCTGGCACTCCGACCTTGTGCCCACAGAAGAGGTACATGGAGCTTGAAAGACATCAAGCCAATGAATGGGGGTGGGCGGGGGGGGCGGGCGGGGGGGGGGGTGAGGGGGGGGGGGGGGGTGGGGGGTGGTGGGGGGGGGGGGGGGGGGGGGGGGGGGGGGGGGGGGGGGGGGGGTGGAGTGGATACTTCTAGTTATGTCAGATGATAGAGTGAGGATCGGCCAAATTAAACGGGGGTGGATGGGGGTAAGCGCCGTCTTGGAGTAACACAAGTAAGTGATGATGGAACCATACACAAAGTGAAAGAGTACAGGGTTATGGAGATTGGAGGTGTGATGGATCAGTAAATTATATGAGTGGACCAGTTTCCAGTAACTGTTACCAGGTGTACGACGTGAAGTATTGAAGAAAGGACGACATATAGGAGAGCGCAGCTGCATGTTATCTGGAGGTCCGATCGGGTTTGGTAAACGCAAGTAAGAACAAATTCTGCTGATGACGGTTTCGGTCCCTGTCGATATTATGCTGTCACCTTCCTTATCAAGAACATTTATATATCTCAAAGCTCATTTAAAGCAAAAATGACCCCCAAAAAAGTCAATTCTGAAATCTCCTTGAAAATAAGGAAATCTGATTTTTAATATGTAAGCAGCGTGACATCAAAATAAAATATCCAGGATTGTCAAAAATTATGAAAACATAAAGCAGACATACAGTATGGGAACTGTTATTAACTAATTTGGGTTGTAAAACGGTCTGAAAATGAGATCATTTCAAATGTTGCAAATGGTCCAAAAAGTTATAACCATATAAAGCAGCACAAGTCATATTACAAAAAAAGCCGGCATCCTAAAGGGGTTAACACACTTTTTGTCCGTGTGTCAGGTGTGTCCAATCCACAGCCGGATTGGTGTCCCGGAGCTCCATAAATACTTAATCCTCAGTTCACTCAGTGCTGGTTATTATGGTCTTCTAATCCTTGTACTGTTTCTCTATTGTGATATTGCTGTGTATTTTGACCCTAGCTTCGTTCTTGACTATTCTTTGACTTAAGATTTTGTACTTCTCTGCCGTTTTGCTTGTTGTGTCTTTTGTTAGTTACCCGTTTAGACCACAGTAGGGGATGTCGACCAGTTACTGCCTGTAGGTTATTGCAGGGTGTGGCAAGTAGGTTGTGACAGAGGCTTTGCACCGCTTCCTTGTCTTGACAATATTAGTTTTTTTTTACAAAACAAGCAAAGTAAACAAGGAAGATGAGGAATAATCTGTCACCACTTTCTGTAAAATAACTTATAGGTAGGCAAACTATCAGTGCTAATCATTTGGGGTAAATCCAATTTCATTTAAAAAAAAATTGAAGCACAACTAAGATATTTTTTGAACAAAAATTTTTTCATATCATCACTTGACCCAACTCTGTCCATATTATCATTTTCCAGAATCCCCAATATACAATGTCGAATTTAACACAAGTTACTAGTGTTTAAATATTTACCTAACTCTTCCATTATTTTTTTTCCAAAGCAACCTTATCTTTGGACATTCCACTACATATGAGTTTCATCTGCACCGATTCCAACTAGATTCACCGATTCCAACTGGGTTGTGCCAAATCTCGACAGCATTTTTGGGGAATCTAATATTTGGGCCCAGCGATTGGCTGGAATCTTTATTATGCTTTCTATATCAGTCAAAATATTATTCCATATTAATATAGCCCCCCCCCCACCAGTCCATCTATTTAGTATTCTTGTGTTAATATTGCTATGTTCTTTCCAGAACCAGAACCGCAAAATCCTCTTGCCTTTAAAGTTAGACCCCAATATTTTCCTCAGAGACACCAGAAGTGGGGATAAAGTATGAATGAATGTATCAGACTTATCCATTACAATCCACCAATGAAATAACTGTAAATAAGAATAATAGCAGGGATCCGTTAAATCAAACTCTTCCTGAAAATCCTGAAAATATTTAAATGAACCATTAAATACCAACTGATAAATACACTCACCGGCCACTTTATTAGGTCCACCATGCTAGTAACGGGTTGGACCCCCTTTTGCCTTCAGAACTGCCTTCCCATCTGCCTCAAAGTTGGACGTACTGTGCGTTCAGAGATGCTCTCCTGCCTACCTGGGTTGTAACGGGTGGCGATTTGAGTCACTGTTGCCTTTCTATCAGCTCGAACCAGTCTGCCCATTCTCCTCTGACCTCTGGCATCAACAAGGCATTTCCGCCCACAGAACTGCCGCTCACTGGATGTTTTTTCTTTTTCGGACCATTCTCTGTAAACCCTAGAGATGGTTGTGCGTGAAAATCCCAGTAGATCAGCAGTTTCTGAAATACTCAGACCAGCCCTGTGTGAGACACCGACATCAGCTACACAAGTACCTGACATGTTCTCCTATACACGTGTGAGACACAGACATCAGCTACACAAGTACCTGACATGTTCTGCTATACACATGTGAAAGACACAGACATCAGCTACACAAGTACCTGACATGTTTTGCTATACACATGTGTGAGACACAGACATCAGCTACACAAGTGCCTGGCATGTTCTGCTATACACATGTGAGAGTCAGACATCTGCCACAGAAGTATCTGACGCGTACTACATTACACATGGCTGCATCTTGGAGCAGTTGTATCTTATACACACACAGGCTGCATGGGGTGTGGCCTTCAGCACCAGAGCCAGCACCTGCCTCATCACCTGTCGGTCAAGCACTGGGGGGTGTGGCTGTCCCTCCCACTCATGAATAAGCCAGACAGTTTATTATGATAATCAGTTATTGGACCTCTCTCAGGTCATTTGCATACAGCTTTAGTACCTGACTGGTCACGTTTACAGGCATGTAGAGAACCAATAAAGGGATAGGGCAATGGCAGTTTATGAAAATATATTTAGTTTTGGAGGTTAATTTCCCTGACAGGTTCTCTTTACCATGTAACAAGAAGGAGTGGAAACATTTACCGTATATTCCGGCGTATAAGACGACCCCCCTACTTTCCTGTTTAAAATATAGAGTTTAAGATATATTTGCCTAACGGACTGCTTAAAAATGGGGTAAAAATTCCACCACCCTAAGCCGAGTTATGTTTTTATAGCAGTTTCTGTTATAGTTGAGTATATACCGTATGCACATGCAAAACACCCCACCTGGAGGCAGCCGTGCCCAGAATACCGGAGTGGCTGGCGGTTGCGGCCTAGAGCACGCTGATGTCACGGTGCTTGGTATGGGGACCGGAGGGCTGTCCTACAGCCTGGCAGCTCTCCAGCAGGTGCTGTGTGCAAGAAATATGGAGGGAGAGGCTGAGGTCCTGGATCTCCCTGGGGCAACCCCTGAGTGTCTGTAAGATATGTCCCTGGGTAATGGATGGGGAGCCCATGGTAGTGACAGCCGTTTCCACGGATCAGACGGAGGTAATGTTGTGCAAAATAACTCACGATTCTTTATTGAACAACAGCACACTGTCTCTCCTTACTCTGTATGCTGGTACTTTAACCCCTTAACGCTCTGCGCCGTAGCTCTACGGCACAGAGGTACAGGGAATGTATGAAGAGGGCTCACGGGCTGAGTCCTCTTCATACAAGGGTGGGGGTTGTTGCATATTGCAGCAAACCCCCACCGCTAATAACCACGGTCGGTGCTTGCACAGTCGCCGGCGGCATTTAAAAGACGGCAATGCGTGGTCGGTTGCAATGGTAGCCTTGGGTCTTCGTTTGACCCGAGGCTATCTGGCATCTGCAGATTCGTTACAATGAGCCAGTGGCTCATTGAAATGAATGAGCTGCAAAAATGCCATATATTGCAATACAGAAGTATTGCAGTATATGGTAGGAGCGATCTGACCCTCTAGGGTTAATGTAAAAAAAAGTTTAAAAAAGAAAAAAATTTATAAAATATTAAAAATTCAAATCACCCTCCTTTCGCTAGAACTGATATAAAACATAATAAACAGTAAAAATCCCAGACACATTAGGTATCGCCGCGTCCTAAAATGCCCAATCTATCAAAATATAAAAACGGTTACGGCCGGCGGTGACCTCCGAGACGGGAAATGGCGCCCAAATATCCGAAATGCGACTTTTACACCTTTTTACATCACATAAAAAATGGAATAAAAAATGATCAAAATGTCGCACAGACCTCAAAATGGTAGCAATGAAAACGTTGCCTCATTTCGCAAAAAATGACCCCTCACACATCTCAGTGCGCCAAAGTATGAAAAAGAGTTATTAGCATCAGAATATGGCAAAAAAAATGTTGTACACATTCGTTTAATTTTTGAAAATGTATTAAAACACAATAAAACCTGGAGAAATTTGGTATCACCGCGATCGCACCGAACCAAAGAATAAAGCTGAGGTGTTATTTTGAGTGCGCAGTCAAAGTCGTAAAAACTGAGCCCACAACTGAGCTGAATTTTTTTTCAGCTTCACAGTACACGGCATGTTAAAATAAATAACATTACGGGAAAGTAAAATTTGTAACGCACAAAATAAGCCCTCACACAGGTCTGTACACGTAAAAATGAAAAAGTTGTGGATTTTTGAAAGTGGAGAGCGAGAAATGAGCGGAAAAACCCTGCGTCCTTAAGGGGTTAAGAGGATCTGCTCTCTAGAGAGTGAGCTGGGTTCCAAGAACATGTCCTGAAAGACAAACCCCCCTGGTAAGACCTAGTGCACCTCCCTGCACAGGGTTTTATTCTCCTGGTCAGGTGGTAGCGTCTCTCCAATCACACTCCAGTTTACAACACAGCCAACAATTGGTCAATAACTTGCATTCACTTAACCCTAGCCTGTCCAAACAGGATCTACAGCTGCTGATTACCTGAGATCTCCCTGCATTATCCCTTGGGTGAGTTGCAGTGGGCTCACCTGATGGGTCCTGACAGGTAGAGGCCTTATTCGTAACTACTCCCTTACCTATACATTGGCCGGGGCGTTGCATACACAGCTCCATACGTGTAATACATGTTCATTCCTCTATAACCTGCTCGTTCCCATGTCGGAGACGCGGGTGGGTTCCTTACACCCTTCTCCTTATTATTTAGATTTAGCGTTCACAACTTTTAGTACGTCCCCTATCTCCATGTTATCTCCATGTACAACAATCTATGGAGCATTTACTGATCCCAGGATTCTTCCTCATCCTCAGGACTCTCCAAACCCTGAATTATATAAGATGTTTATCCAGAGCTTTCCGTCCAGTAGCTGCTCACAGTCACCTCACAACCTGTAACTGACCTGAGGCTCATGTACAACCTGAGGGGAAGGAGCAACGTCTCCCGCCTAAGCTAAGCGCCTCCCACTAACCAGCGCCCCACCTACACTGATCACATGGTTTATGACATCATCACAGGTCCTTCATACAACACGTCTCCTCTACACACATGTACACCCCGCCCCCTCACATCACACTCCCAGGGTCATATGACTACCGGATAGTGAGGAGGACGTGAGGTAGAGAGTGTCCTGCACTGAGGAGAGGTAAGTGACTAGAGGAGGGACTACAACTCCCAGCATGCTCTAGGAGCACACACACACACACACACTATATGGAGGGACTACAACTCCCAGCATGCACCAGGAGCACACACACTATATGGAGGGACTACACCTCCCAGCATGCTGTCACTCTGTCATGGCCATGCTGTTGCCCATAATTTTGGCATAATGGTGCGATTAAGCAGCCTCAGAGGCATCCATGCATGCTGCCCCTGCTGTTTCCTGTCCATTTCCGTGGTGTTTCCATCCTTTTCTGAGGATCCCAGGTGTTTGGCCAAGCTTCCCTGTGCAGAGCCTTGGTCCCCTTGAAAAATGCTCGAGTCTCCCATTGACTTCAATGGGGCTCGTTACTCGAAACGAGCACTCGAGCATCGGGAAAAGTTCGTCTCGAATAACGAGTACCCGAGCATTTTAGTGCTCGCTCATCTCTAGTTATAACCACCCTAAAATGGTGAAAAATGCATCTAATCCCCCCAAAGATAAGCCATCAAATGGCAACATTAATGGAGAATCAAATATCTTATAGTAACGGCCACATGTGGGGTGTCTTTATACTCGGAGGAAATTGCATAATAAATTTTAAGATGGGTTTTCTCTTTTTATCTTTTGTAATTGTGTTTAGGGCTTTTAGGGTTAAATGAACGTATAACCAAAATACAACAAAATCAGACCATTCAAAATTTTACCTCTATTTTGTTTTCATTACTATGAAGATCTCAAAGTGTTAACAATCTTCCTAAAAGCGGTTTATGACCCCCCAAAAAGTCAATTCTGAAATCTCTTTGAAAATAAGGAAATCTGATTTTCAATTTTTAAGCAGCGTGACATCAAAATATAATATCCAGACCTTTCAGAAATTATGAAAACATAAAGCAGACATACAGTATGTAAACTGTTAACTAATTTGGGTTGTAAAACTGTCTGAAAATGAGATCATTTCAAATTTTGCAAATGGTCCAAAAAGTTATCCTAAAAGGGTTAACACACCTTTTGGCTGTTTTGCATTAGATATTTTGCTCTGCTGGGAGCAGTCCATTCTTGTTGCTCATCTTCGAACTGAATGGTGTGTCAGTTGTGTCCAATCCGCAGCCGGATCGGTGTTTCGGAGCTCCATAAATAACTAAACCTCAATTCACTCAGTGCTGGTTATTAGGGTCTTCTAATCCTTGTACTGTTTCTCTATTGTGATATTGCTGTGTATTTTGACCCTCACTTTGTTCTTGACTATTCTTTGACCAATGATTTTGTACTTTTCTGCCGTTTTGGTTTTGCCCTGATAATCCTGATTTTTCTTGTGTCTTTTGTTAGTTATCTGTTTAGACCACAGAAGGGGATGTCCACCAGTTACTGCCTATAGGTTATTGCAGGGACTGGCAAGTAGGTTGTGACAGGGGCTGTGGGTATCTCAGGAAACCCGACGGAAATGCGGTCCGCGGACCCTTATTAAATGTGCCCCAATGTATCAGACTTATCCATCACATTCCACCAATGAAATAACTGTAGATAAGAATAATAGCAGGGATCCGTTAAATCAAACTGTTCCCGAACATCCTGAAAATATTTAAACAAACCATTAAATACCAACTGATGAATACATTTCATATATTTCTCCTTCCAGGACTGAATTTCTGAATTTCTGGTATTCACCTTTTTCAATTTCCCCAAATTAATGTAATCAAGTTAAAACCCCTCAATATGTGATCTATTCTTTAGTTCCTTCCAAACATTCACTACAAGGTTTAAAGTTGGCCAATCTGGACCCTGTTTAGATGTCTCCCAGATACCAGTTTGTAATATTTCCAGCAAGTAGTTCCATCTTAAGCCAAGGCTGTTCCCCAAACCAAGGTATGAGAGGGAGAGGTATGATAACAGGAGAGGCTAATAATCCATATACCAAATTTGGAACCAATAACATATTAATTAAAGCAAATCTCGGTGGAATATTCACCTTAGTACAATCCATTATATTATGAGAGACGTGAATACACAAATACTTCCCTTCTCAATAACCATTGTCTCCTTAGGGCCCAAATTTTCTATGTTATCTAATGGTAACCAAGCAGATTTATGCCAGTTGATAGACAGGCCAGAAAATTATCCATTAATGAAATGATAAGAGCCCAAATAATGCAGAAGGTCTTCTACATTCATGCGTGGCCCCTACAGAAAATCTGTAATATCCATATCCTGTCTGATTTTACAAGCTAAAGGCTCCAAAAATTTTTCCAAGGTTTGCCACAAAAGGGACAATTCTAGGGTATCAATGATGCATCCAAAAAGTGAGGATTTTTCATAGGGTGTTGTTGGGTACATCCTGCATATTCAGATACAATCTATGGAGGTTATCCATCGTGGAGCAGACCAGCAGAAATCCAAATGTTCAACCTCTCTTGATAGGGATTTCTGCCCTTTCGTTACCAGATGCTTGTAGCCGGGGAGCCCATGTTGAGTATAAAGCTGGAAGAGATTTTCTACTGAGGGTCAGCAATTTTTGGGATCAGAGTTAAAATGTAGGACGGAATACAGCATTTCAAAGGTTTCCACCCAAAAGGGTTACAAAATCAGGCAGTACCAAAAAATTATGAGAAATGGAGCACTTATGCCCAAAATTTCTCCAACACCAATCTGTTGTGCCTGGTAAGATCCCAGATAGCTGAGATGGGGTGTAATACCATCTGATTACATTTTCTAATTGTACTTCAGTCTGATTGGTGCAGTGCGATGATTTGGCCCAGACAAAGGCCTTGTTCCATTGGGCAATAGAAAATAATTTACCTAAATCCTTTTCCCAATTGGGAATATTTGCATTCTTGGAAGTCTCCTTCCCAGCCGTCAACGCCTCATACATCTGTTTAGCAACTTTAAATCCCTAAAACCCTTCCTCAAACACTTAGGAGTATAAACTTTTTGGTAACGTAGCTCGGTGTAAGTTGAGTGTGCCCAATGTTTCTCTCATTTGTGCAGTGTAGAGGACCTGAGACCCCAGGATATCAAATTCTTCGATAATTGCATTGGTTGTCCCCTCGGTAGCTAAGTTGGGTGGTGATTCCCCTCTCTGCCCATATTTTTGGTTGAAGGGTTGGTAGAAAGTATTCCACACACTGGACAGGAATATTTACCTGTATTTGATTGGAGTCCCTGCATATTTTTGACGCCATGTATTTCTAGCTCGTGACCGAAGCTTGGAATGAGGGAGCTTTATGTAGTGATATGGGGAGGGAACAGAGCACGCTTGTACTGAGTGAGCTGGGGGCCTATTATTTCTCAGCCCTTTTTCTATTTCATGCCAACTAGATGCTGGGGAGCACTGCCACCATGCTTTCATTTGCCTCAAGTGGAATATACGATATTACCAATGTAGATTGGGAATCCCCATCCCTCCTTTACACTTGGGTTGGAATAGAATTGTGGCTGCCACCAGTGGTTTGAAATTTCTCCAAATATGCAGCAAACACCCAGCAGTAACACCAGCACTAATCGCGGGTAATAACCTTTTAAATGCGATTAGACAAGAAACCTTTGTTCCTTTCACATCTATTGAGAAAAGTGTAGACAATGCTTGTGGATATACGAACATCAGAGACCATAAAGCTTCCTGATGAGGGACAGTTCCTGTGAACCCTGCCCTTGGTTGTCAGTTATGGTCATCGGGGCCGATGTACCATACACTGGTGCTAGGTGCGCCGCCATATCAAGATGCTAGGTTTATAAAAAGGCTCTTGTCACCCGGTGAGAGGCAGCGGTGGCTGGACAGTTTTATGCCAGGTCTGTCCTGGCATAGACTCAAAACCATGTAGGGTCACATCCATGTAGGTGATTTGCTTGTAGGGTCACATCCATGTAGATGATTTGCCTATAGGGTCACATCCATGTAGATGAT